>JAVXUP010001028.1:0-297179 GCA_033070095.1 Escallonia herrerae
GTCTTGCCGCTAAAAACCATGAAACTTGTTATTAGCACAAAAGTTTAAAAAAAAAACCCTATAAAAATGGAGAAGTTACAATAATGGTCTTGTATAACAATTCAGAAAACATTTTATCAGAAAAGAAAAAACCTACAGTTTCTTCGTCAAGGAATTAACGTCGAAATGTTTCATAACAACCGATTTCAATGACATACTAAAAATAAGTCACCTCCTCACAGCCTTGCCAATCTTATGTACCTATCAACAATTTGCGAAAATCAAAAAGGATCTCTCTATCCAACAATCATAAACTCCGCGACGGAACTTTGCCAGTTAGGACAAAAACATCACGCACCTAGTAAGAGGAAATATCATAAAATGAAATCAAAATACCAGCTTTGGCCATTGACCACAGCATGTGACATCAGCGAAGGCCTAGGTTTGCTGGCTTTGCAGATGTCCAAAATAAAAAAGTCTTGACCACGCAATCAAGTTCCATGCAACGGTGACTTTTAACACATTACTTCTGGTTCAGCGCCCTTACAACCGCATTTATTCCTCAGCAAGCAAAATCCATATTATCTATCACGAAAGAAGGAAAAGGAAGGTGGGCCATGGGGGCGATATTCACGCTCAGTGTCAACTGCTGCCCACATTCCAACTTTTACCTTAATAAGATATTATGCACGTTATTAACCACAGGTCTTCAGAAGATAAGGAAGGGAAGAACACTCATATAAAAAATACATCTGATTCATGGGACAACTTTCCTACTCATGATCAATTCCTAATAAGCAAAATCAGCAATCAAGGCCCCCTTAAGTAGAAAAAGATGAACTCATAAGTGAAGTCCTCTCAAAACCTTACCTTGTCCTCAATCCCCACTTTTGTCCAGTTATGTCATCTCCAGTGGTGTTGGTATTTTCTTACTGACCTCCCACAATTCAAACATATCACACTTGCCAAAGGAGACTTTAACGTCTTTGCATGACATTGAAGAATCTACCGAGGAAACAAACAGAGGGCCAAGGCAAAAACAACGTAAAGGGATGCAGCCTCCAAAGCAAACACACATTCATGTTCTTAAACTGAAGTAGCGAAAGCAAACCACTTCTATAAGATATATAACAAAAAATGAGTAACACATTACTCGGATATGACAGATAAAGCATAGTATTACACCACTCTTTCCTATTTAAGGTAATGTCCTCTGTATGCTTTTAACTATCAAACCTATGTACACTAATCTACCCAAGTTCTTATCGATCAACCCCACCTCTACTTGCCCAATGAATTCGCTGTAAGTCACTTCTTCTCATTAAATCATGTGAACGCCTAATTGGGGATGTCCAAACTATCTAAAGTCATTCTCCCTTTATTCTCCTCCCACTTTCACATCGGCGTGTTCATTCTGCTCATTGAGAAATCGGCAAATCTCATGCACATCCTCTTTCTTTCTTGCCTAATATTCTGAACCATACTCGGAATCCTCTAGATCTTTCCCTTAAGCCTGGTTGGATTGTACATTTATTCAAAATGTCTGAAGCAAGTAATTCTCCATTTCATCTCTATGAATAACATCCATTAAACTCCTCTCTCATGGAATATCTCGAGGATAACTGAAAATTATCCTTCTTCATTTCATTTTGCCATTCCATACTTGCTAGATCCACACACCTACTTTCCATGAACAAAACTGATCCACACTCCTCTCTTTCTTTCCAAGGCCCAGCTTGGTAGTGCAAATGCAAATAAGAGGGTCACAAGTGCTTTTAGTTTCAAAAGCAGGTGAGCTGGTGTCTGGCAACAATGCTTTTGCATCTTGGACTCCAAAGCACGTTTTGGCATATGCAGCTGGTGGGTTGCTTTTTTGCATAATCCCTTACGCCATAATCTACTATGCGCCCATAGTACTATATAAAACACCTAAATCCTGAAGTAATTTTTTTCGACTATGGTTAACTTCGGTTCTCAGCTCAGAAACATTATGTCACGCAAGTCATCCTCTATATCCTTCATAAGCTTATCCAAAGACCACTTGACATGATAGGAAATTATTACATGTGTACAGGCAAAGAGCAAACCTTGTGATTGATCAGAAGGCCCAGGTACGTCAACCCAATCGTATGATCTTACGTGTAATGAACCGTAGAGAAGCTTGCTTAATACAGTCATCCCAGGATGATTATGAAGAGGAATGATAGAGGAAGCTGGCATGCAAAATATACCCATCTGCAACATTTTCCAATAACCAATGGATTTCAGTTACAACCCACGCTATAACTCAAATTCAAGAAAGAGAATAAAACTATGTGCTACACTTACAGTGAAGCTGTCAGACTCGTGTAAATGAATATATTTGATTGGTGGCAGTGACCGAAGACTGCCATTTCTCTCATGCAAAGAACCTGTCCACCCACGTACTACTTGTGCCTCCTGCTCAAGAGCTACATCAGAAGGCTTGACTTTATCTGAAACCAATTTACCGTGTCAAAAGGTGAATTGGACATGCAACACTAAGAATGCAACATATCTTATCATTTAAATAGCATAAAGGGTGAGGACCCACGCCTTAATGCACAGTACACCATGTAATCACTTGAGCTGACCACTGCAAATATATTTAGAAGAAATAAAGCACGAAAGGAGATTTCAAGACCAGTACACCTGATTACTCAAAACATACATGTACCCTGACCCATAATCCACAATCACAAGACACGCTTACAACCCGTTATGTTCAAGAGTTGACACATACATAATCAAATAATGCACCTGTCTGTCACTTTCTGGGATGAACACAAAGGAGGGAACTCATGGTCCGTATAGTTATGGGGTTTAGCAGGACTAGTCCCTCAATTTTTGTAGCCATTACAGTCCTATATTTTCCTTTGTTAGCCAGCTCAGTTCTTTTAACTTTTTCTGCAAAATTTTGCCGGTTAATGGGCCAAGTGACAGAGTCATTTCCTCTAGAGGAAAATTCTTCTATTATCCCAATAGCATTAACTCTTTGATAAATTAGTCCCTGAACTAATGTTTTAACTCGTGGTCCTTTAGCCAGCTTTGCCCTATTAGTAACTTTAGTTAGATTTTGGATGTTAATGAGCAAAGGCAATTTAATCCCCAACCAGCAAATGGGAAACCAAACAAACCTAAAGCCTAGTCTGTCCCACTGTCCGCTTCCCCGGCCACCACCTACCCAACCATTTTTCCACCCTCAACGACCATCACCACCACCCCATCCCATACTTATTGAAGGCATAGGTGCACATAAGGCACAAAAGGTCCCTCAAACCTAGGTGCAACCTTTTCAAGTGAGGCTAAAAATAAGAATAAATAGACATCAGTGCATTAAACAAATAAAATCACGTAAGAAATTCCAGAACATGGCAATAACAAACTTCCAATAATCCTAAGCGAAAATGACAACGTCATCCTCGTTATCAGTGGGGGTCAAGGCAACAATGCTTTCTTCAAAGGGAATCATAGGCTCCAAGTCCGGTAGAGATTCCTCATTGGTTTTACCTTCTTCTTCTACAAGGTGAATGGAAGGAGTAGATCTACTTGAAAGGGACCAGCAGCTGGAGCCGGGGCACTGACACAGTGAACAACAGCAAGAGAATCAACTGATTGAATATTTGGGTTTTTAGATTTTTTCTTTATTCAGATATTGATTTATGATGTTATAAAACAAAATAATTAAAGACAATGAACGGTTTTGATGATGTCACAATGCAAAAATCAAAGAATTGATTTTTAGGCTCTTTTTTTAGCCTCCACCCCCACTTTGCGCCTTGCTCCGGGAGCCTAGGCACGCAAGACGCGCGCCTTCTTGAAGGGGCTGCGTCTAGCCCTAGGCAAAGTGCGCTCCATGCGCCTTGCGCCAAGGCACGCCTTTGATAACACTGCCCCATCCACCACTTCTTCTTCTTCTGATTCTCTTGTCCAGCCACCACCACCTCTACCCTAACGACAATACCTCCGCAAATGCAGCAAATACCTAAAGCAACACTTCCTATAGAGCCAACCCACCATCCACTTCTGTCACCATCTTCTTAACCCTAAACCAATTACTACAACCTAAAATCCCCCTGTTTCTCTTCAGCACTAGAACTTATCTCCTTCCATTGATGAATAAAGTTGAGATTGGATCAAAGCTTCGAGGGGATAAATTGGTGAAAATCTCTGGGGCCGACAACCCATTGTCGAATACGTACACCGCCGCAGGTGTATTGTTTTGAATTTTTATAATCTTGATTTGGAAGCAATAATTTAAGTAAGTGCATATGTATACATATGTAGGAGCCGATCCCCACCCAGCGCTGGGATGGACTTCCCTATCCCAGCCTATCTGCTATGTCCACTCCAGGCACATAGATGTCCACAGATGGATTTTCGGATAGATAGTCCGCGAACTGTGTGAATATTTACTTTTGCCCTTCTGCACCAACCACCAGACTAAGAATTTTTATTAATGGCAAAACAAAAAGACAGTGCGTATCTTTTTATTGTCTTTTCCATTAGATGCATCTGCCATTACTCTTATCAAATGCATCAGAGAACCCACTTCTCCCTCTCTCTTTCTCTTTTTCTCTCTTTTTTTGACTTCGTTTCTATCTCCTCTCTCTTTTCCTTGTTCCAAATTCGTCCAAGATTCTCCTAAACTACTAGCTTTTGCACCCGTGTTTACTTTTCTCGGTCGGTCATGAATTGGATTGTCATTAGAATTTTGTTCAATCGTTTACTTTGTTCAATCTCGAAGTTCTTGAATTGAACATAGCCTATCAGCCAGCCAGCCATTGCTTGGATCTTCTTATTTGCTCCCTCATGACTTTGTTAAGGGTTTACTAGGGATTACGCACTTTGCTGGACATTTGCTTATGGGAGTGATCTATTGTTGAATCTTGTAGGCAAGAGTGAATGATTCATAGGATGAAATAATAGATCAATCTTGTAGGCAAGAGTGAATGATTTATAGGATGAAATAACAGTTTCAGTAGAAGTGTGAGACTGTGAGTGGTGAAGGCAATAATGGAAACTTAGGGTGGTGGGTGGTGTGAGGTGCATGATGGTGACTGTTAATGGCGGCGGTAACAGCTTTAATAGAGAGGAGGTAGGGTGGGGAAAGGGGGAAATGACAGAGAGAGAGAGAGAGAGAGAGAGTATGGTCTGTCTTTGCTTACCAAAAGACTTAAAAGCATTAAAATAGTGTAGAGGGGTGTTTTGGTAAAAGTAAGCATTTCAAAAGATGATCTGAAGCACTCGATAGTGACAAGTTAATACAAGAGAGTTGCATTGAAACCTTTGTCTGTATGAACTTCTGGGTTTTGGTTATACACTCACAATAACCTTCTTACTGCACATTTTAATAACAAAATGCAACAGTATATGTGAAACTTTGGGGCCAAGCGCTTAAAACAAGAGTACTATTCCAAATTCGTGTTCCCTATCAAATCTTAACAGTCTGCATTGCTAAAAAAAAACACCCCTATTGGATGCTTCTTATCATAATTACAATATTGAAGCTATATAAGATGATTATTATGACACAAACTAATAATTAAATTGACTAAAGTTCTCATTTTCTTTCTTTTTTTGCAGACATTGGAGCCGTTCACGTGGTCATGATGGACTGCTCCAGATGGGTTGGGACAAAGACAACCGTCCCAGCATTGGGTAGGGATGGGCTCCCTATATATATGTGCATGTGTTTACAAACACACACACATTGAGATATGGGCAATTGAAGTTTGAAGTGGTTGTGGTGGCTGTGAGGGGAGTGTAGTATGGCAGGGATGATGGTAGTTCTGAGGGGAGCAGTGGTGGTTGGATAAGCAAGTGGAAAAATGGTTGGGTAGGGAGACAGGGAAGGGATCAAGTTCTTTGGTTGCCAGGTTCAGGCATAACCTGACTTTGCTTGTTAACATCCAAAATCTGACTACAGTGACAGAAGGACGAAGATAGCTAAGGGTGCAATGTTAAGTACGATGACTGCTAAAAGTTAGTACAGGGGCTAACTCAGCAAAGCACTGATAATACACGGACCATAGAGGAATTTCTCAAGAGAAATGGACATTCTTACCCGGTTACACTGCCATGAGGCCCATTAACGGGCAAAACTTGAAGGAAAGAGGCAAAAGGACTACGCTGGCTAACAGGGTAAACTACAAAAACCATGACAGCTAAAAAAATATTCATGGACTAATCCAGCTAAACCCAAAAGGTACAGGGACCATGACAGGAGTTTCCTCAAAGTAAAATGTGTAGTTTATTGCTATTGTTGTGGTAAAAAGATCTAGAATAGACCAAAATTGATTATGCAAAAGAAGAGGACTTGCCAACCATTCATTTCCACACAAAAAAGGAAGATGCTAGTGCCATCTAGGATATCTGAATACTTCTTTTATAGATTTAGCTCTTTATTTCTGCTTCTAATATCTTTCCACACTTCTTTCCTCCTCTCTTTTCTTATCTAGTGAAAATTTACGCTGCTTAAGTTCTGTTAAGGTCAAAAGGCCAAAGTTTGTGTTTTACGCTACAACAAAATCCTGGTGAGTAACTAGTAATCCCATCCTCCAAGTTCACCTCTTGCCTTCAATAAAAACACTCCTAAACCCATTTTTCTTTACATACACAAGGAGAAAAACCCATTCAAATCAAATTCTCTTTTGGCTGAGAGCGCATTTATCAGCGGATCTCAATTTCTGCCCACTGCACATAGAAGGAAAAAAGGAAGAAGAAGAAGAATTCCAGCTCTCTTTTTGTCTGCTCCTATGATTGTTTCTCCAGTTATACGTCAAACTGTTTCACTCTCTAGTCAAAAGCCCCTAGAGATTACTTTGGACCTTCAATTGGTTCTCTTCGGATATAGAAAAGGAAAAGAAGAACATTAAGCTCTCTTCTGCTCTATTAGTCGACGTAAATTTCTGTGACCTCCATTATCTCCACTTATATACACAACCAATTTCTTTATTGTGAAAAGACCCCAAAGAACCCATTGCCCTTCAATTGGTTTCCTGGTATGGGTGCCACTTCATTCATCTTGCCGTCGTGTAGATAAAAGTCCAGAACGGTAATGGAAGAAATCATTTGGTGTTCATAATATGGTTCAGATTTCCATTAATTTGTCCTACATTAAACACGGTGGCTATAGCACCTGATGGTTTAAAAGGCAGATAGATATCCCTTATCATATTTCGCAACTAATAATACTTAAAGGTCCATTAATTTGTTACACATTAAACATGATGGTTATAGCACCTGATGGTTTAAAATGCAGATAAATATCCCTTATTATATTTTGCAATTAAATCACATTATACCATTGGTAGTGTGTAAGAGGAACTGATAGTTTGCTAGGTGTTAAATTTGGGAACCCTTAAAGGTTGACTGCAAGTGGTACAACTCTTAGCAAGTTATTGTGATACAGAAAAATCCTCAAGAGAATAATTCGATTGGGGGAGGTGGAGCTCATCACACCTCTAAACGAGGATCTTATCAACTCTTCCAATTTTTAGGGGACTCAGTCACGCATGAACACTCTGAAGTGTAGTCTACAAAGTCTTTAAATCAAATATCACTGCCTTCCTAAAAAATATTTCGGCCTCTTATACAGAGAAATATAGTAAACCCTAATCTAGAGTAGAAGTACAAATATACACCTAAACTACTTAACCATGAAGGAACCTTGCAACTTGCAAATATCCCCAGCAATACTTTAGCATTAAAGAACCTCCTAATAACCAAATATCCTAGTAATACTCAGCTTAACAAAATATCCAAGCGATTGTACTAGTCTTTCCCTAAAAATAAATACACAAAAACCAAATGAAAGCTTAGTCAGAATTCTTTTCTTTTCAGCTTCTGCAACCGCGTTAAATCTGGTATCCGAACCAGGAACAATGGAGATAGACAAGCTTTAGAAAGAGATCACTGTCTAAGTTATCAACTGGAGAAAAGACACTACTTTGGCTGTAATTTAGTAGTTAGTGGGTTCCTTAATGCTAAAGTATTCCTAGAGATATTTTGGCAAGTTGCAAGGGTCCTCCATGGTCAAGTACTCTAAAAATATTCTGGTGCTTTTGTCATAGATTAGGTTTTCTGTTGTCTCCGCATATAAAAGGGCTGGAACACTCTAAGAAGTTGATCTTTAATTTTGATTTCAGACGTCATCTAAACACTCATTATTCCCCCTCCCTCCCCCACCCAAAATCAGGCATTAGGCTCGGACGAGTTGATAGGATCCTCGCTTAGAGGCATGATACGCTCCATCTGCCCCGACTAAATGATCTCTCAAGATTTTCCTGTATCATATTCTTATTTAGGGACTTGGCACTTATATTAGGTGACTTAAGGATCAAAGCAAAATTGTGTGCAAGCTCTGCAACCTCACCATCTTTACCCAGGAGCAGATACTATAATATTTGGATTTGAAAGTTTATCTTTTTTCCCTGAAAGAAGGCTTTTAAACTCTTGGATCGAGCTGCTACCACTACCTCTGTTATCCTAAGCCAGCACAGGTAAAATCTTACATCTAATCTACTAGAGCCAAAACAAGGGCATAGAACATTGGCACGAATATTCAGAACTTTTTGATACTTCTGAAAGTAGGATATATTTGGGGCAAAAACAAATTATACTTTTTTAATTTGGGGGTTCATTCTGGAAATATTAGCGTATTTTCCTCTCTCCCCCCCCCCCCCCCCCCCGGTGCCCCCCCAACAAACACACACATAAAGACACTTCTTTCTTTACCTGCTTCTTCTTCTTTCTTCTTTCTGTTACTTCCTCATTTCCCTGCTTTTTTTCTTTTCCTTTCTTTCTTCCCTGTCCCTTCTTATTCCTGCTACATGTTTCTTTCCTCTGCTACTAGCCTACTAACTTTTCGTGCTTCTTCAATGGGTTTTGCTGCTTTTCATATTTCAGCAATTACAACCTGTATTTTTAATTGCTATATTGCTATACACTGAACTAATGGTGTAAATGAAGAGTTACACTGTTATAAACTGATTACATATCAAAATATTTCTGCAATTTTAGGTGTCCCCGTGGGTGTGGGGGACTTAAAGGTAGTACTCGCCCCATCTAAGCCATTACCCAAAGTGCTTTGCTTCTCCCATTTATCTTGCCCTTCAATGCACCGTCCCAAGCACCAGTTTGTCCTCTATGCTGGCCATGCCCGTTTTCCACCTACAAATCTGTCACAAGCTGCATCTCTTACATAACTTTTATCGGTTCGACCAACCCTTCAACGGTCTCCACTGTTCTATGGAACTGATACTTATGCAGTAAACAGATCTGGGAGCCATTTAGCAAAAGAATAAGAGCTTCATTCCCTTATCTTCCATGATAAACTTAACTATTTACACTCCACCCAAACTTATCATCTCTACCATCCCACTCGTGTATACGAAGATTAGCTACATGCATAGCACTTGTTTACCGTATGCGCAATTTTGAATATAAATTTCTTTTCCTGAACACAACCTCAATCCTTTTTTGGCATGTGCACAGTTCACTTGTAACTTCTTCTCCAAACACTGCACTTCTCAAATACTCCAAGAAACATGTCTAACATGTGCAACTATTTGCAAAGTTCAATTAAGAAATTTATAGCTCAGATGCTCTCCCCGCAATTTCATTTATTTTCACTTTCAACCACATCAAGCAACAATTTCAGCTTAACAGTGTCATGAGGTGGCAATGCAGAGATCTAGCTATTATTTTTCTACTGATTCCAGTTCGCCCAATAGCATAGTAAGGTTCCTAAGAATAACCTAATACCGACAGGCTCATCCTATGGCCAGCAGTCTTTGCCCCAGTGATGGGTCCTGGGAAAAAAATAAGCACCACTTTGTCAATCTAGGTTTTGTGGCTTCTCCCAAGGCAGCAAATTTACTCAGGCTTATGTCCCCATTTGTCCAACTTCTGCTATTCAAGCTGAAACTTTAGAGTATATTCACTGCCTTCGATCCCTACCTATGTTACTTTTTGAATTGACTGCCTCAATTTACATTCTACACTTCAGGTAGACCTCAAAATGTTAACCAAAGATCATTTAATTTGACAAGCTGTATGCGTTGTCTCGTCCTCATAGCTTGGGTGACAGAAAAGTATAGGAAACATCTTCAGGCACAAAAGTCTACAATCAACTGAACCCTGATTAATACTATCGGAAGCTGATGTTCATAGGGTGGGTAGTTTCGGTACTATTACCAAGCATGCTGATTGTTCAGGTTTGCTTGGATAATTCATGGTATTATCACACAAAACCCTTTCCAATTTCTCTTTGGTTGAATCACACACAACCCAAATATGATAAATATCTGATGCAGGACTGTATTTTAAGAGGGGTATTATTAAAGGCTGTCCTAAAATAAGGTATTGTGGGTTAGGGTGAAAGAATTGAAGAGATATTTTTTGGGGTTCTGTGAACAGTACCAGTGAACAGTGACTATAATTAAACAAAATAATGAAAAAAAATAAGCGAAGGCCTTCTAATAGTCTTACCTATAAGAGAATCATCATTGAAGAGAGAAAGCAAATCTGCTTCTGAAAACTCTATTCATCAGCGATGGTATTTATGTTTCAACGCTTTCTTATACACAAAAAGTAGAGACCTTTCCAAAAGAATAGAGAAGATTCCTAAATAATCTATTACCAATTCATCATTAGATTTTAATAACCATCTAGAACACCCTTAACTGCCAGAAATACCAAAAATATCCCTGATGGTTTAAGCTTGTACTAGTCCCATGTGGATCCTCTCTCTCTCTCTCTCTCTCTCTCTCTCTCTCTCTCGTTCCCATTAATATGCTCTAGGCCTATGGGTATGACCCCTATCACTATCTCAATTTCATTGCCTATGCTTCTGAAATTTATCCCTAGTCTGAACCCACGCATCTTTTCCAATGGCTAAAACAGATTGCAGTCTCTTCCCAAAAGCCCAGAAAAGAGAACTAATCTTTGCCCAATTGTAAACCTTTTTAAAAGAGGAAGAGCTACACTAAGAGCAGACCTTGTTTGCAGATTTCACAACAGAAAATATTCTAGGCAAAGTTTCTCGCAAAATGTAACCCTTCTGCTACTAGGAATTAAACTAGGCCCATGAAGGTGAATACATGCAGGCAAAGACCATACCCATATCCTGAGCCCTGCCAACTAGTGCCTAAACGCCAAAATCTCAAACCAACTCGGTCACCATAAGAAGATCCATAAACATCGATATGTGGAGGCAATGCCTAAAAGGTCGGGGTTGTGGATGAGAAGAGAAGACCAATTGTGGCAGCCTAACAGCTCAGAAGCCCAGAGAAATGTTATAAATCTGATACTGCACGTAACCTTAAACCATCTGTATTGTAGATGTCATCAAAAGTTCTATTTCTCGTATACGTCATCAAAAGTTCTATTTCTCGTATACGTCATCAAAAGTTCTATTTCTTTCCTCCCCTATATACTTCAAAGAATATTACCATATGACTATGAATCGGACGTTCTGATTCATATGCATGATTTTAGTCCTTTACAAGGAGCCTATAAAGCCCAAATTTAGTGCTGACATGTGAAATAGTTTGGCACATGAAGATTGTAGATCGCCAGTTAATAAGCATATTGCAAAAACTAAGTCAAGGAACATGGAGAAGATTTCATCAATCAAGAATAAAAACAATGGCGGGTCTCCATGAGTACAATTGGTCAGATGTCAAACTTAGTCAGCAAATTTCAGCATATCACAGAAATAGGACCAGGGAAGATGCAGGCATAGCACTAAATAACTGTTCCACAAGTGAATTGAAATGTCCCCTACACATTATTTGACATGCATATGTTTCACAGAAAAACTTGCACAGTTAGGATTAATAAATGAGTATCAAACTGCATTTATCAAGGATAACGTACAATCAATATTAGTAGCGAATCTAGCTTGGCAACACAGTATAATCATCAAGTGCATAACTTCAACAGTGACCTTTCTTGGAAAGGCATACATTGAAAATTGCAAGCTAAATATAACAACTGAGAATAGGAGGCAAAGAGAGGATTATCCTTTGATACCTAATAGACCACGAACTTTTTCAACAGCATCTTCTGAAGTGGGTCCATTTGCAGAAAGAGATACCTTACACGCATTGTAAAGCTTCTGTATAGCTGGCATGACTTGAGAAAATCAATACCAACGAACCGAAATGAACAACCCAAGGAATCAATACAGACTCCTCTGTAATAAACTTATTGCACAAAAACTTGAAGGTCCTGCTATATTTCCAATCAGAAGGGTCCTCCAACTAACAGAAGACCCTCCAAACAAAACCCTAGACTTCGTGTAGCGAATCAAGAATTATTCCTAGCACGGACCAAATCGAGAACACTCTGTCCACATCGCAGTTAATGGAATCCGTTCCAAGCGTTCTTTGTGCAGCCACCTATGGATAAACAAAACCCAAACGATAAGGGTATCAAACTTTGCATATTACCTAAAGAAGCTATATCTTTGAGCTAGTTCTAACACACTGTAAAACAAGTTCACTACTTCACTTGAACAAGGAACGAATTCTTTGATACTCATAATAACCCTCAGTAAATTACCACCAAAGGGTTTACTTTTTCCACACACAGCAATACGTTTCCCAAGAGAAGAAGAATAATTTGCAGAAACGTTAAAACAAGGACTCAGACAGCGAGAAATGCTATTCCCGCCCCTTTTTTGACGCTAAAACTTTTTTTGCGACAGTGGATAACCTCTTAGCGACAAGCGAGGGGGTGGACATAGGCCCTCCCTTGGACAAACATACTAGCATATTAATAAGCAAGCTCGGCAAGACATCGATTACGGCCAAATCCCCATAACATAAAATCTAGAGATGGACCAGAAATCGATCGAATCAGTGTTACAGCGGAAAACCAAAATTGGGGTGAATTGAATGTTTGGAAGAATACAAGCAGCTATTTACATATTGCGTGAAGCTTGCAGAGAAGGGAGAGCGGAGAGTTGTTACCTTTGGAGACCATAATTCCACACACGGCGCGTGGGTGGGGTGGGGAGCGGCGGGGTTGGTGAGACGAGAAAGTGAAGGAAGTGGAGCTGCGACGGAGAAATTAAGAAATTATGAGGAAGATCTCCCGTGGGAAAATGTATTTGTCAGGAGGCTCTCATTTAGCCTTCTGGGGCTCCGGCAGAGGTGACAACTCTGTGTGTGTTGACCGCCTGAGGTGTTTGCCCCCGCATTCTTTTCTAATTCACAGATGTACCACCCTGTGTTTTTAGGGCTCCACGCTCGCACGTGACTTGTGTGTCTTTTTCGTTTTACCTTTTAGAGAGAGGGGAAGAGAGTGGGTCATGAGAGAGAAAAATTATTGGTAGAGTGTTAAATGTAGAGAGAAATAGAATAAAAAAGTATAAAGTGGTGGACCAGGAGAGAGAAAGTGAGTTGGTAGAAAATTAAATGTGATGAGAGGAATAGAATAAAAAATTAAGTATAAAAAGGGTAAATATGTAAAAATACCTACAGAATCTTTCTTAATTTGAAAGTGTTCAATTTTTGTGGGACGACCCAAAAAGAAAATATGATTATTTTTTTAGGGACAGAGGGGGTATATCATTTTGATAATGTTGGATGTGAACCATATATGTAAGTTAATTAGCATGACTGAAACTACTTGTTACTTATCACACAAGATATAAGAATTAGGAGTATATAACCGATCCACTATAAAAATCCACGTTATCATGTTTTGCACACTGGTGAGGCTTGATTCTATTTTTAGTAAAACGATTCTACTTTTAGCACCGCTAATTTTCATCCACATAATTCAGTTTCTACTTTCACCTTAATAGCGTGCTTGTGAGTTTTGAGATGAGAGATGAGATAAAAGAAAAGAAAGGAAGTTAAGGGAAGGGAAGAGAAGAGAACGGAGAGAAGGGAAGGGAAGACAAATATCATTTCTCTTGTTTGTGAGTTGAAGAGAAAAAAGAAGGCATCATTCCTTTTTCTTATTTGTGACTTTAGTATAAGAGGGGAAAAAAAAGGGAGACACCCGATTACGTATTTACTCTGATACTATTTTGATAGTTTGAACAAAGATTATGAAGTATGATCCTAAAAAAAATTAATAGGAAAACAAATTAGTCGTCAATGACACTGCATCATTAGTTAATGTCACAATAGGAAAAATAAAATTAGTTATAAGTTGACTACAAACATCTAAACATTTAAGTATAACTAGTATGGAGCATGTAAACGCCCGTGAATATAGTCGAGAGTAATATTTGAATTGATATTATTATCTTTTTTTAGATCAAAATAATGTAATTCAATTATGTTTTTATTTTTTTGTAACTTGTTTTATAAGAAATGTATATTTGATGTTCTCAATTATAATCAGTTCAGTATTTCGAAATATTCTTCGTAGGTTTCTGGATTAAAGAAATGTTTGATGGTACTGCTGAAAATAAAAGAAAATGAAGAAATTAAAAGAAAGAACTTACATTTATTTTTGTAATCTGTTAAATTGATTTATGATTAAGATTTGTAGTTTTTAAGGCCAGGTGCTTTGAATTTCATCAATAAGAAATCCAAAACACCCGATCTTCAACTGTAATAACCGAACATATTTCAGTTCAAATTGGCACCATATTTAAACATTTTTTATGCATATACCCATTTTTCATTTTTTTTATGTTTTTGTTTTTCCAACAAGTTTTTGTTGCTTAATTGATTTTTCACATATTTCAATTTCTTTATTTTGTTTTTATTTTTTAGTTTTTCAATTGATTAATTATTTGCGAACCTAAAAATACAATAAAAAAATCACAGTTCTCATTAACCAGTTCAATATTTAATATTTATTCTATTTTAACCAAATTAAAAAGAGAATAATAAATGAAATTCTTTGTTTTGTTCTTCTTTCTCATCATACTTTTTATTTTCTAATTGTATAGAATAGATTCATTACCCAATGTTCTTTTAATTTCATCAAAATTTAAAAGAGAGTAATAAAAGAAGGGTAAGAGTGTAATTGACATAATTAACGGAGAACATAATCGTCCAAAAATGATTTACAACATTCATACTTTTATAGGTAGTATATATATATATATATATATATATATATATATATATATATATATATATATATATATATATATATATATATATATATATATATATATATATATACGCGCGGGTGCTCGTGTATACACACATACACATACAAATCTATTTTTTGCAACCACACATTTTGTTTTCTAATGTGCAAATATAGATTTAGATTAAATTTATAACCTGATGTTTATTACACACATTACAAAAAAAACTAATTAGGAAAGGATAGGGTTGTCATTGGAATAACTAACGGAGGGCAAACCCAAAAATAATTACATAATTAGTAATTAATAATAGTATTTATGAAAAGAAAGGATTGTTATTGGAGTGATTAATAAATGACAAAAAATAGAAAAAAAAATAATTTACAAGATTCATATTTTTGTAGGTATTATAGATTAATGTCACACCAAAAGCAAAACAATCGATCATGAGTCAACTCTAACATATAAAGCAATCATTTATTTGTAAGTAAAATAATAAGTTCTTAGAAGAAACCCTAAAAATCTAAAAGTCATTAAAAATAGTCTTCATTATCTGAAAGGTAATATGGGCATTACGAAAATATTACTTGTGAGGGTTTCATTTTTCTCTGTTTCTTTCCAATCTTGGAAGGAAAGATTTAGATATAAAAGAAGCTCAAACTTTTTTTCTTTTTTTCTCGCCTTAAAAAAACTCACAAATTAGAGAAAATGGAGGAAAGGAATCACGTTTCTTTCTTTTTCTCTCCTTAAAAAAACTCACAAACAGGTTATAAAATATACAGTCTTTTTATTCTTTACCTAGATTTGCAAACCTAATTTTATATATATATATATATATATATATATATATATATATATATATACTGAATCTGAGATAATGTTGTCATGTCACTGCCTACATGGACATTCTCTCATTTCACCGTGTGGATTTAGTTTAGAACAAATTATACAAGGCATTCCTGAAGTTTATCGAACTACATTGACTCCTAGTATTTATTTATATTACACTAAGCTACACTTTTATTTTTCAGTTAATAGAATCAAAGAAAAGATGGTAATATCCCTCGTAAACAAAAAAATTACACAATCTGCCAGCTCATTCTTCACGTGCATCTCTCTCACATAGACACATCACACAGATCGGCGACCACCCGTGCATCGCCAATCACACACACGAATGCAGATAATGCACATTGTTACACACCATAGAGTGCACAATTACACACACATGCACGCTGCTCATACCCACAGTTACACAGAACAGACGCACCCCATAGCTATACACCACCACACTATAATCCATTCCAGCCACCACAAGCACCGTTGTTAACCCACCACAAGCACCGTTTGTGAGAACCTAACATTTCATATACTTTAATTACATATTTAAGTATGATTAGATATATCACTCTATGTAAAAATGGTTATGATGAACTTTGCATGATAACATATTTGAATGTATATTTAAATGTTAAATATCTTGAATTGAGTAAGTTGTCTAAGAAGGTGAACGAAGTGCTAAAAATGAAAAAATAGTATTTGATGTTTAGAAACTTTAACTGATTACTTAGAATGATCAAAAATATTTTTAAAACAGTTGGAAACAAGAAAAAATGATAAAAACTCTAGTCGGGACGAACCGGTTATTAACCAGACTGCCTGCAAATTATTTGTATTTTTTTTGCAAAGAATTGTGTCACCTTGTGCTTGTGACGTGTCACTATTTGCGACATGTTGTGCTTCGAGCCTTGTCGTGCTTGTTAGGTGGCACAATCGTGTCACGCCAACTCGTGCTTAGAGCCTCGTCGTGCTTGACTTCTCCACTTCTTCACCTCCACTTGGCACCTACTACTTGCTTCAAATTTGAGTTAAAAAGACATAAATTGACATGTTTAAATCTTCTTACCTCATTTTTTAAAGAAAATTGCAAGAAAAATCAACCAAAAACCTTACAAAAATTTATAATTAAGGCTTGTTTTTTAAAGAAAACTTTAAGCAGTTGATTTGAAAAGTTTCTATCAGCTTCAAACAGTGTTTTGAGGAGTATTTTAAAAGTCTTTCAGATCTAAAAATTTGATTCTTTCATCTCTTCTTTAGGGTAAGATAGTTAAAGCTTTTTAACGGGCTTTTATAACATGAATATGGATATATGTTATGTTAGCATAATTCTTTTAATATGAATTCTTTGTCAAACTTTTGAATACTTGTTAGAGACTTGTTAATAAGTAAATCTATTCATGTTTAACATATTGGAGATTATGTAGGACTTGAAATAGGTTATAATACGTGTGAATTATGAAATTATGTCAAACTAGACATAGTTAGAATATGGTTTTGGACATGTTTGTTAAGTTCTATAATTGAAGCTAATTTGCTAAATATAAATGATTATATTACATGTCCAAGATGTTATGAAGATGATGTTTCACGATGAAAGAGACTAGTTATTTGGTAGCTAAGTTTTATGGTGCAAGGAAATGAAGATTACAACAACTACATGTATAAAATGATATGTTTTCTTGCACATGAGCATGCTACATCCTTTCATTATAACGGATGGTTGATATATTGTTGATGATTATTATGTTACCCCATTTAAATGATTGGAGGTTGATTTAATTGTGTTTGAGTAGTGGTGCACCGTATAAGCCAAACATTTGTATCTCTGACTGTTACCCGATGCAGTATTGATGTTCATTTGTTTCGGTTACTTTGTCTTTGGCTGAGGCAAAGGTTGTGAACTTATATTTCGGGTATGGTGACATAGGTGGTCTATTGATGGGACTGATTTGGAAATGGTAAACTCCTGTAATGCTCAACTAAATGTGAACGTGTGATATGTATAATGTGCACATGTAGAACTGTTTAATGCGATTGAATCGCAATACCGTGCATTATCAATATTCTTGAGTTAAAAGTTACATTAAATGTCTTTGATTATCTTATTGAGCTAATGGGCTGACGTGTTTTTACCCATAATAATTTAGATCAAGGAGCCGGTCCCTCGAAAGGCAAAGAAAAGGTTTGAGGCACGGTGAGAAGACGGGAAAAGGGACACTTGTACATTTGTAAATTAAGTTATACTTGGCAGAGAGCTTGCCATGTGTGTTTTGTAAAAGTAAACTCTAAAAATTTGTATGATATGGTTTAATTACCAAGTGAGTAAAAATGAGCTGTATTATCAGTATGATGTCCTTTACTGTTATGTCGTAATCCTCTAGCCTAAGTTGGGGTGTTACAGTTGTGGTATCAAAGCATAGTCAAAGGCTGGGATAAGATCCTAAGGCCCTGTATGGTTAGTGATTAACGAATATTGCATATTATGTGAAGATACTTATGCGGAGTTGTGTGTGTAGGCCTACAACAGAGCGAGAACGCAGAGCACGAAATCAAGGAAATAATAGAGAAATGGCTGATTAAGGAACTCAAAGAAGGAATAAACCCTAGTTTTATGTTGAAGGTCAGGATGGGCAGAACCCACAGGTAAATGTAGAAGAGCACTCCACTAAAAATAATAATCATGTGACTAATAGTGGATTACTGGAGGCTTGTCAGATAGTCCAGCAAGTTGTAGATGAAATGAGACAAATGGGTGGAAATCCTCCTGTAAATACAAATGTACAAGAAGTAGTGAATGAAGGTAATGTTAGAGGTGCTCAACAAGTTGAGCAACCCTGGGAAGTGTTGAATATTGCTCAGGTCTTGGGTGAAAATGGTCTTACCCTTGATAAGTTTGTTAAACTGATAAAAGAACCCATTTTTCGAGAAGCTTGATCCAACGATAACCGAGGTATGGTTGGCTAGAGCAGAGAAAATTCTTAATACTGCTAGGATTTCTGATTCTCAGAGATTGGTGTATGCTAGCTTTATGCTAGAGGCTAGTGCAGAAAGATGGTGAAAATTGTTATCTATGAAGTGGAAGCAAGAAGGAGTCCCATCGACTTGAAAAAACTTTAAAAGGGATTTTACTAATAAATATGTTCCAGCGGTGACCCAAGAGAAGAGAGAAGTAAATTTTATAAAGTTTGAACAGTGAAATATGTCGGTGTCAGTTTATGAATCACAGTTTACTGATTTAGCTAGATTTTTTTTGCATCTGGTGGATACAAAAGAAATAAAGGTAAGAAAGTTTGTTAAATGTTTGAATAAGAATCTTCGGGATAAGTTGATCCCTTTGCAATTACAAACTTATAAGACAGTTGTTGATAGAGCATTAGCTATTGAGAATGATGTAGAAGAGCAAAAGAATGTTTATACAGAACCATTTAGAGCACCATCATACGATGAACAGGGAAACCGTAACAGTGAGAATATGAACCCTGGTGGAAGGGATCAAGGGAATACTTGGCAGGAAAATTTTTAAAGGGCTTAACAAGGAAGAAATCGTAATTTTTATGGAAACGGTCAGGGAAGAGTGACAATAATAAAGAGAAATCAGACTGAGATATCAAGCACGCAACCATCAAAGTAGGCAAGAATTAGAGAGCGGTGTACATATTGTAATTGGACTGGACATACAGAGAATGAATGTCGCAGAAAGATAGGTTTGTGTATTAGGTGTTCTCAACCTGGACATATTAGGAGAAATTGCCCTTATTCTGGAAATCAAATTGTGCCTCGAGATAACCAGGTTAAAGGGAATCTACAAGAAAATGCTAAGAAGCCAAGAATGCAAGGACGAGCATATGCATTAGAATCTCAGGAGGTTTCAGATACTGGAGGAGTTATAGAAGGTACACTCACTATTTTTCAATGTGTTGCTAGCATACTATTTGATCCTGATTCTATCCATTCGTTTATTGCATCATATATGGTGCTCATGTTATCCCAAGGACCTGAGTTGCTACCATATGTATTAGAAGTCAGTATTTCTCTAGGAGAAAGTACTCTAGTTAGTCTGATATATAAATCTTGTGCAATGATTGTGGGAGAGCATACGGTATATGCTGACTTGATTATTTTGCCTATGAGAGGATTTGATATATTATTGGGGATGGATTGGTTGTCATCTAATCAGGTATCACTAGATTGTTTCCATAAGGTTGTGACATTTATTACATTTCATGGAGAATTATGTAAGTTCCAAGGCAGAAAGGATGTGGATATGAATTATTATTTTAGCTATTCAAGTAGAGAAGTTACTCTCTAGAGATTGTATGGGATATTTAGCTTATATAGGGGATAAACAGAAGGACAAGGTTAAAATAGAAGATGTACCTGTAGTAAATGAATTTGTGGATGTATTCCCGAAAGATGTAACAGCATTACCGGTTAAGTGGGGAATCAAATTTGTGATAGAATTATTTTCGAAAACAGCCCCAATTTCAAAAGCGCTATATAGGATGGCTCCAGCTGAATTGAGGGAGTTGAAGTCACAGTTACAAGAATTACTGGATAAGGGGTTTATTCGACATAATGTATCACCATAGGGAGCCCCAGTTTTATTTGTTAAAAAGAGAAGATGGTACAATGAGGTTGTGCATGGATTACCGGCAGTTGAATAGAGTGATAATAAAAAATAAGTATCCACTACCACATATAGATGATTCGTTTGATCAGTTGCAAGGGGTAGTGTTGTTTTCTAAGTTGAACTTAAGTCCTGGATACCATCAATCGAGAATAAGAGAGGAAGATATTCCAAAGACAGTTTTTTGTGCAAGGTATAGACATTATAAATTTGTTATCACGCCGTTTGGATTAATGAATGCTCCTGCAACTCTTATGGACTTAATGCATCGAACTTTTAAGGAGTTTTTAGATCAGTTCATAGTAGTTTTTATTAATGATATTTTGGTCTATTCAAAAAGTACAGAGAAGCATGAGCATCATATGAGGATTGTACTGTAAGTACTACAGGACAAGAAATTGTATGCTAAGTTTAGTAAATGTGAATTTTGGTTAAAGCAAGTAACCTTCTTAGGTCATATAGTGTCTAAAGTGGGGGTAACTGTTGACCCGTCTAAAGTAGAAGCTGTTTTGAATTGGCAAGTACCAAAGAATGTAGCAGAAGTTAGAAGTTTCTTGGGATTGGTGGGGTATTGTCATCGATTTATACAAGATTTTTCATGAATAGTTACCTCCATCGTCCACATTGACTCGGAAGGAAGTGGCATATCAGTGGACCGATAAGTATGGGGTGAGTTTTCAAAGGTTAAAAATGAGATTAACTACAACTCCAATTTTGACTTGGCCGAGTGAAACTAAGAATTTTGTGGTGTACAACGATGCTTCAAAGGAAGGATTAGGCTGTGTTTTAATGCAAGATGGCAAAGTTATGGCTTATGCTTCGAGAAAGTTGGACCTTATGAACAAAATTATCCAACACATGATCTTAAGTTAACAATGATTATGTTCACATTGCATAAGTGGAGGCATAATCTATATGGTGCTGAGTTTGAGATTTTTACTGATCATAAGAGTTTGAAATATCTATTTTCTCAACAAGATTTGAATATGAGACATAGAAGGTGGATGAAAGTACTGAATGATGATCATTGTACGATTTTGTATCACCCAGGTAAAGCCAATGTTGTTGCAGATGCACTAAGTAGGAAAGTACAAGTTGCAGGCTTAATGGTGAAAGAGTGGAAGTTGATTGAGAAAGCTTCTTCATGGAAGTTATCTATTACTGAGTCAGGAATTATTCTTGCAAATTTTCAAGTGAAACCAGTGTTATTACAGAGAATCCAGGAGGAACAAGAAAGAGATTTGGAGTTGCATAGAGAAGTGAAGGATAAAGATGGAACCTTTAAACCTAAGTTTTCTGTAGATATTAATGTTGTTTTACGATGTAAGACCTGATAGTTGTTCCTAACAATGAAGAGCTGAAAGGAGAAATATTGAAAGAGGCCCATAAGTCAAAGTATATAGTGCACCCAGATGGAACAAAGATGTATCAGGATTTGAAATGCAATTTCTGGTAGAATAACATGAAAAGAGAAATAGCTGACTTTGTTTCAAGATGTATTGTATGTGAACAAGTGAAAGCTGAACACCAAATACCAACGGGTCGATTGGAACCATTATCAGTACCCGAATGGAAGTGGGACCATATAACAATGAATTTTGTTAGAGGATTGTCAGGGACCCGTGATGGGCATAATTCAGTACGGGTGATTGTTGATAGATTGACGAAATCTGTTTATTTTCTACATGTACTTAAGACGTAAACATTGGATAAATTAGAAATAGTTCAAGTGCACAGAATATCAATAATTATTGTAAGTGATAGAGATCCAAGATTTACATCTTATTTCTGAAAAAGTTTGTTAGGTGCATTAGGTACAAATTTGAAATTTAACACAGCATTTCATCCTCAGACTCATGGACAATCTGAGAGGACTATGCAAACATTTGAGGATATGCTTCGTGCATGTGTGATAGATTTCAAAGGAAGTTGGGATCAACACCAGGCATTCATTAAATTTGCTTAAAATTACAGTTATCAGGCTAGTATTGGTATGCATCATATGCAGTTCTATATGGACAAAAGTGTCACTCACCAATTTGTTTGAGTGAAGTTGGAGAAAAGAGTTTAATTGGGTCACAAATAGTTCAAGAGACCACTAAAAATATTTAGCAAATTCGGCAAAAAATTTTGACTGCTCAAAGCCGACAGAAAAGTTATGCTGATAACAGATGAAGAAAGTTGAAGTTTTCAGTGAGAGATTTTGTATTTCTTAAGGTGTCGCCGTTCAAAAGAATAAAGCGATTTGGAAAGAAAGGCAAGTTGTCACTGAGATATATTGGCCCTTATGAAATATTAGATTGTGTTGGGAATTGGGCATACACAGTTGCCTTACCAGTATCTTTGGAAGGAGTACATGATGTGTTCCATGTTTCTATGTTGCGGAAGTATAACCCTGACCCATCTCATGTGATAAGCCCTGAGTCGATATCAATCCAATCAGATTTGTCATATGAAAGTTACTGGTGCAGATTTTACCTTTTGATACGAAAGTTTTGAGGAAAAAGCATTCCATTGGTCAAAGTTTTGTGGTAAAATCATGAAGTGAAGAAGCCACGTGGGAAAAAGAGGAGGATGTGAGAAAAGATTATCCGCACCTATTTGGTAAGTTTAACTTATGAATTTGGAGACCAAATCCTTTTAAGGAGTGAAGGGCGTGAGAACCTACCATTTCATATGCTTTGATTACATATTTAAGTATGATTAGATGCATCACTATATGTGAAAATGGCTATGATGAACTTTGCATGATAATATATTTGAATGTATATTTAAATGTTAAGCACTTTAAATTGAGTAAATTGTCTAAGAAGGTGAACGAAGTGTCAAAAATGAAAAAGAGTATTTGATGTTTAGAAACTTTAATTGATTACTTGGAATGACCAAAAATATTTTTAGAACAGTTGGAAACAAGCTCTAGCTGGGATGAAACGGTTGTTGACTGGACTGTCTGGAATTATTTGTGCTTTTTGCACAAAAGTGTGCCGCCTCGTACCTGTGACGTGTCAACATATTATCGCGACATGTCGTGCTTGAGCCTTGTCGTGCTTGCTAGGTGGCATAAACGTGTCACGCCAGATCGTGCTTGGCTTCTCCACCTCTTCACATCCACTTGACACCTCGTAGTTGCTTTTAATTTGAGTTAAAAAGACCTAAATTGACATGCTTAAATCTTTTTACCTCGTTTTTTTAGAGAAAATTGCAAGAAAATCAAACAAAAACCTTACAAAATCTAGAATTAAGGCTTGTTTTTTAAAGGGAACCTTAAGCAGTTGATTTGAAAAGTTTTTATGAGCTTCAAACAGTGTTTTAAACGTGTTTTGAGGAGTATTTTGAAAGTGTTTCAGATCTGAAAATTTGGTTCTTTCATCTCTTCTTTAGGGTAAGATAGTTAAAGCTTTTTAATGGGCTTTAAAGTCATGAATATGGATATATGCTATGTTAGCGTAATTCTTTTAGTATGAATTCTTTGTCAAACTTTTGAATACTTATTAGAGACTTGTTAATAAGTGAATCTATTCATGTTTAACATACTGGAGATTATGAAAGACATGAAATAGGTTATGATACTTGTGATTATGAAATTATGTCAAACTAGACATGGTTAGAATATGATTTTGGATATGTTTGTTAAGTTCTATAATTGAAGCTAATTTGCTGAATATAAATGATTATATTACATGTTCAAGATATTATGAAAATGATGTTTCATGATGAAAGAGACTACATATTTGATAACTAAGTTTTATAGTGCAAGTAAATAAAGAGTATAACAACCACATGTATAAATGATTTGTTTTCTTACACATAAGCATGTTACATCCTTTCATTGTTAGGGATTGTAACGTCCCCGGAAATCCGGAGCTCCGCCGCCCCGAACTCCCGGGTCGTTAACCTACCGGATCACATTGAACCTGCTAGGCCTGCTCATTAACACATATTCCAAATTATCTAATTCAGCATCAACTCAGATTTCTCAAAAAAAAAAAAAAAAACACTAGATCACAACTGCTTAGCTTAAACTATTACATATTAGGTTATTCGCAATTAGAATTTCCTAAGCACAAATTAACAGTACTGACCCACGCAGGGGTCTTACTATACAGTGGTGATGGGCTCATCGAAATCTCACTCAGTCGCTAACCCATTCCCGAACAATCTACTACAGCTTATCATCACCTGCAGAAGGAAGCCAAACGAAGGGTGACCTTTTGAGAGCTCAGTAAGATCGTACAAGGACTAACAACAGCATTACAAAGCAATTCCAAAGAATACAACCGACGAAACTTTCCAAAATACTTCAGATGGTTAAAAAACTCAATGATTTCCAAAAAGATCAAAAACTCATCAGAAATAGATATCAAATGAACCAGAACCAACGCTACGGATTCCAAAACAATCAATAATAGATCATTTCTAGAATCATCATTTCCAAAATACAATGAAGATTTTCCAAAAGATTTCAATATAAGCACAAATCATTTCAGGTAATACTTTTCAGACATTTCCGTAACAGTCACGATAGTATACAGAGCAGATAAAATAAAAAATCAACGTTGATCCTGGGCGGTTGTGATGTCATTCCGGCAAAGCACAGAAGTGTACACATGCATGATGTACCAGAATAATTACTAGTCCACTTGGGCACTAGCCTGCATTCCATGCAGGATTCAAACCAGCCTTATTACCTCCTCCCACAGAACAGAAACCCAGGTCAGCACAGAAAAATCAACAATATCAATGAGCGTTAACATAAGCTCATATCCCCGAAATCAATTCGGGTTCTAATAACAATAATCATACTGACATAAGTCAGCATTTGAAATTTTTAGAAGAAATTAACATTTTTAGAAGAAAAATCACAGATAAACAGCAAAAATGATTGCGAACAGATATCAGATTTAGACATAACAATTTAGAAGAATGGATACAAACAATGATCAGCTTTACTCAGCATGCAATACATGCGAACATCACAAAAATTCCAAATAATCGAGTTAGGTTCATTAGTAGGGTTTTCTGGCAATATCATACCGATATCCATACATAATTCAGAATTTGACATTAGTCATAAGTATATCAAAGGAGTACTTACGAGAACAGGCAATCGAATAAGGGTTCAGACAAAGTCCTTACCCAAGGTTCAGATAGAATCCCTTACCTGGATCCGCAACTAAATTATCCTAACCGGAAGTCTTTAGCTTTAACCTAAACAGAATAATCAAACCATTAGAATACAACCTACAGAACAAAAGTACAACTTAATACGAACTCACACATACTCCCAAAATGAACCCCTCGCACCGCGTATGTAAAATTATCAAAACGCCCCTGAGGTGTAAAATTACCAGAATGCCCCTTTCGGACTTAAATCACCCAAATGGTCTACCCGTAAGTAGAATCACCTAAATAACCTTATTGTATGTCAATTTACACAAAAATACCTTTTGCTTGTAAAATTACCAAAATACCCCCCTCGGGGTGACAAAATACCCCATGTTACACTTTAATCCTCAAAATGACTTTTTCATAAGCAAAGTCACTAAAATAATCTTACCGTATGTAAATTTACTTCAAAATACCTCTTATAGATAAAATTACCAAAATAACCATTCGGGGTGGTAAAATACCAAAACACCCCTGGGGGTTTCCGACAACGAAAAAATCTCAAAATATCTTAAAACACTATTTTAACAATCCTGATGTCATTTTTGTACTAAAAAGTATTTTAGAAAATTTTCACCTGAAAATCTCGAACCGGTGTCCGGATCGAGCGCTAAAAGGTCAATTTCGCAAAAAATACCTATCAGCCTCAGAATGGCCCGAAATTTCAGAACATGCATCATATCAGTAAAATAATATTTTCCTAAAATTTTCAAATCAAAATAGTTTGGCTTGCTGCGCTAAATAATTCGATAAAATATTTTAATTGGTACCCCGGTTTAGCACTCTTCGCGAACACCAAAAATTCTCAAAACATTTCAGAGTGTACGTCTCGTAAAAATATTTGGGGTTACAGTTTTGCACTTTGCCTAATTTGGCCCTAACTATTTATAATAAAATTCGTAAAAAACTGCCTAAAGACAATTACACTTACTATTCAAATTGTCACACACTAAAACACCTTTTGTGCACACACTCTTCTTCTTCCTTGAACCAGCCGAGACCCATTTCCCCCACACACTGCTCCAATAGCTGACTAACACATTCTACTCACACATAACCATATCTACTCATGCCTAACACTTACCAACACAAATCTATACACCAAATTACACTTATAAGCACACACACAAACACAGCCGAAACTCACACTCAAGAACACACACACAGTGTTACACTTCATACACCATAAACATCCACCAATTCCCTTGGGGATTCACTGAAAAACACACAAACCCACCCCCATTTCCATCTTCAACCTCACTTAGACACCCTATACACAATTTCACCCACCAAAATACACATGAACACTCACCCGAACCATGAACACCCAAAGAAAACACACACCCTGCACACACACTACCACATAAATATATATTACACCATTACACCACTAAAAGTCTTCTTCTTTACCCCTTATAGCCCGAAAATCTATTGAAAACAACTTACACATCAAAATTACATAGAACTTTGGCCATAATTCTACACCCGAGGCATTCGATTCTCAGAAAAATAAACCCTCTGCGTAGCCATGTTCATGGCTTACTCACGTGCTCCATGATTGCGTAACGCATACATAAATACCATAAGCACACACTAGGATGTTCATACTAGAGATTTGAGTGGTTCACCTGCTAAAGAAATGGCATAAATCACTCCCTTTTTCCTTTAGTTTCCCCTTCCCCGAGCTCTGTTCTGTCTCTTTCCTTCTCTGTTTTCTTTTTTCTTTTCTTGTTCTGTTTCCTTCGTCAGCTTCTTTCCCTCTCTTTTTTTTTTCATCCGAGGCTCCCTCTCCCTAAGAATCATTATCACACACTATAACTAGCTTAGCTTAGTCACCTACGCTTGCATGAGGTGTCAACCTAAAAAAACAAAGCCTCTAAATTTAAGTTTTTCCAAAATTGCACAATAGTCCTCCAAAATTTTCATATTAACAAAAATGGTCCAAAAGTTTAAAAATTTTCTTTTTTGTCCAAAAATTCTATTAAGCTTCAACACTCTTCTACTACCCGAGAATTACTCAAATTTAACGCTCATTTTTTTTCGGGTTACGAATGACTATTTTAAACAGCTCCCAAAGTTTGGGATATTACAGGGATGGTTGATATATTGCTGATGATTATTATATTACCACATTCAAGTGATTGGGGGTTGATTTAATTGTTTGAGTGGCGGCGCACCGTATGAGCCGAAGATGTGTATCTCCGACTGCTACCCAGGTAGTATCGTTGTTCATTTCTTTCGGTTACTTTGTCTTTGGCTGAGGCAAAGGTTGTGAACTTATATTTCGGATATGGTGACATAGGGTCAGAGTTGTCAATGGGCCGGGCTTGGGCCGGCCCAGGCCCAGCGGGCCTCTAATGAAATCGGGCCCGGGCCGGGCCTAAAACCTGGGATATATGGGCCCAGTCCAAGCCCAGGCCCTAGGCCCAATATTTAGGGCCGGGCTTGGGCCGGGCCCGGGCCCAATCCAAATTTTTTTTCCTTTCTTCCCAACTTTTTATTATAAAGACTTCTTCTTCAACAAAGGGCAAAGTTTTTGTAAACGGACCACTGAGTATACAATAGTTTCTTAAATCATCCAGACATATCACTATCTAGACATGGACCAGAGTGACATACTGGGTTGGACTAAGCCCAATAACTGACTAGACTGGACCAGACAACTGAATCTGAAAATTGGACTTGTAGACTGGATTAGACAATTGGACTGGATTGCTAAATTAAGTTAACTAAGTTATCTTACTAGGCCTAAGCTTAATAATACAAAAATGGGGTGTCTATAGAGCCCCTCGATTAGGGAGCTTGCGCGTGGGCAAACATTGTTGAAAAAGCACATTTTTGTAGTGAATATGGAAAAGATCAGAAGATACTAGATAGACTCGCGGACCATGACGCAGATATGAGGTCGGACATTTACAGGGCTTCCTACGTATCCTCTGGGGAGGAATTAGACCAACGTAGTTTGTCAAGATGTAGATATTATTTGAACCCAGAGTCAACAATAACAACGATTGATCGTCGAACAATGTTATAAGGGAAAATGATAATGAACCTTGTCTGGAGCAAGAGCCAACATTAATAACTATTGGCTGCCAGACAAGGAGCGTATTTGTAGAAGCCAGAGTTAATAGTAGCATCGATTGGTCATTTAAGGATGCTAAAAGGTCATGTCTAAGAGCCAAAGCTGACAATATTCTCAAGCGGCTGGTCACTTAGCCATAAGGACTTCTAAGAGCCAAAGCCAACAATGTGTCGAAATGGTTGGTTGCTTTGACATAAGGATAAGATGATCCTTAGAGTCGGAACCAACAACGTTTTGAAGCGGTTGGTCGCTTAGGAACATTGAAATACATCCAAGAACCGAAGCCAACAACGTGTCAAGATGGTTGGTCACTTTGATGTATAAAAAGGGTGAACTTAAGAGCCAGACTAACAACGTGTCAAAACATTTAGTGGCTTAGGAACACTGAAATATGTGTGTTGAAACAATTAGTCACTTGGATATACATAAAAAGGGTGAGCCTAAGAGCCAGAGCCACTAACGTGTGTTCATACCCTATTCTGGTCGCACCCCAGGACCCGCTAAGGGACCCACTTTGCGCGACACATCACCCAGTCAGCGGTCAACTTTTTAACGCTCGAGAGCCGGTCAAAGCAACGCATGCTCAAGTCACGTGAACTGCTCGTGAAGCGACCTCGGCGTGCCTTCCACCTTGGGGGTCGGCCACCTCAAGGGGTCGGCCACCCTTGGGGGTCGGCCACCTCAAGGGGTCGGCCACCCCAAGGGGTCGCCACCCTATGGGGTCGGTCACCTTGAGGGGCTCAGCCACCCTTGGGGGTTGGCCACCTCAAGGGCTCGGCCACCCTATGGGGTCGGCCACCCTAGGGGGTCGGCCACCTGCCTTGACGATCAAAAATCATCGCTAGCGACCGTACTTCGTCATAGTCGTGATGACCGTCGCTCGGGACCGCTCTCCACCATAGTCACGACGACCGTCGCCATCGACCGTGCTCCGTTGTCACGACGACCGTCGCTCACGGCCGCGCTCAGCTGTAGTCGCGATGACCGTTGCTCTTGGCCGTGCTCCGTCGTCGCGATGACCGTGGCTCGTAGTCACGACGACCGTCGCTTGTGGCCGCTCTGTCGCCATGACGATCGTCGCTCACGGTCTCGCGCCATCCACGCAACGACCCCTGTTGCTCGGACATCACTCCACGACCCCCGTCGCTCGGAGGAAGTTACTCTGCGACCCTCATCGCTCGCACTCCGTCTCCCCCATGCGCCGCTCCATAGATACAGTCGCGCCCCCCTGGCGCTCTCTGTTACATTACAGTGCCCCCGGCACCTCACTCACTTCGTCGCGCCCTTGCGCCCCACTGATGATACGTGCCCCCGACACTAAGTATTGCTCCGCGACAGTCGTTGCTGTGCCCGTGCGCCACGTCCATGACATGTGCCCACGGCACCAGGTATGGTCTCGCGACAGTCGTCGCTGCGCCCTTGTGCTGACACCAAGTATATCTCCACGACGTTCATCACTGCGCCCTTGCACCATTCTCATGACGCGTGCCTCTGGCACCAGGTAAGGACTCGCGATAATTGTCACAGCGTCCATGCGCCACAATCAATGTCTCGTGTTGTAGGCACCGCGCCCATGCGCCACAATCATGTTACATGCTTGCAGGATGGGCTCACAACCTCAAAGCCATCGCCGCCTTCATTCCGGGGGGGCTTCGCTCCGTGCTTCGGCACAAGGACCCTTCGCAGCGGGATAGGCAACTCCTCCGGGACACTATCTCCGCCACGGTGCCTGCGTGACTGGCCTACGTGCTCTGGCACTGGGGGCTCGCGTCGGCACCGCTAAGGACTATGACCCCCGGGTCACTCCGAGATAGGAGCAGGTCTTCGGAAGGGCATCTTGCCTAGTCCACCTGGCAGCTAGGCGTCGGGTCTTCCCCACCGCTGCCAGGCCTGTGGGATTCAGTAAGGGCTTGGACTGGAGGCTGGGGCAATGGGCTACTCTGACCATGCTACCGCGACATGATCAGTCTCTTCACACAGGCATAGAGATGTTGCAAGGGCAGGGCAGCACGAACTTAGGGACCGGCAGTCCCAACGAAGAATCAGTGCTTTGGCCCCCTGGTGACGTGTCGTTCGCAGGGGGTGACACATGTTAACTTATGACACATGCACATTTTTGCCTATAAATAGTGGACTTTGGAGCTTTTTCAAGGATCTTCCTCTCATTGGAGCTTTTCACTTTCTCTATCTAGAAAGACATTCTCTCTGAAATTCTAGTGAGAGAAACACACTTGGGCTCACGTCCACGAACCCTCGACGCTGCGCCCTTGTCACGGACCGTCGACTGTCGCCCCTGTTCGTCATCCCCCTGCCTGCGCGGCGCTGCCAGCCCTCGGGACCTGTCTGGGGAGCCTTGCCCTTGGCCCTTACGCCGTCCTTGCTGTCTCCCGCGTTGCCTACCTGGAAGCTGACACAGACTGCATCCTTTGTGGCACCTCCACGCAACCGTGAACCCTTTTCCGCATCATCAACGTGTCGAAATGGTTGGTCGCCTAGACACACTGAACTTATATCTAAGAGCTGGAGCCAACAATGTGTCGAAATGGTTGGTCGCTTGGACACATGAAAGTTTTGAAAACACCACTCAAAGCCAACAATGCTATAAATACAGCTGGTCATTCAGAACCGAACATATCAATTTATTTGATATGAGGAAAATGTTACTTCTAGCAACAAATCTGAGATCTTGCACTGGCCTTACCCCATACAAAAATCACTAAACTGAGCAACAGATTCAAATAATCAAATCAGAAAACAATCTGAAGATAGGATATTAGACATGCACAGGTAAGCATGCAAGCACACGAAGATTAGGCAAAAAAACAAAAACACCTTAGGCAAAATAAGTTGGGTATCATGCAACGTGTATAAGCAGGCAAAATAGACCAAATTTAAGAAAAAGAACGATCACGCAAGCACGCAAAACACACAAGCACACGGGGCACATAAAAGGTATGCAAACCTATATTTCACACAGGCATGAAAATATTTTTTGGGTCAAAAACTTGCCAAAAATATCGAGTGAAAAATTGTCCGATTAGTCAGAGGCTTTGCACTTTGGCCAATTAAAGTGTCAAAAACTGGTCGGTTCATCCTTTCAGATTTGGGCTCCATATCTAGGGTTTTTTTTCACCCACTTCAAACACAATTCAATCATTCCTCTCCAAGAATGACTTCCTCTCATCTAATCCAACTCCAATTACACTTGTAGAACCCCCCCCCCCCCATATTCTTCCCCAAATTACTAAGATAATCATGGAGTTTATGCGTACAAGGAGAGGGCACGAGGGCGGGCCTCAAATTAGACTTATCTTGCAATTTCGGCCGAAGACTCAGATGGAAGATCACTCTCTGTTGACTCTAGATCAAGAAACACAACTTAACCGCCACCTTTTTTTTTTCCCTTGATGAGGTACGTTTTCTACAAATTGCCCTTCAGTTACACACTATTTCACACACTAGCATGCCCCTGCAAAGAAGAGTCCACACTAATTTTTCATATTGATATGGTTAGCTTTATCATATTTCGGCGCCTCAGACCACTATAAATAAAGCCCTTGGCCTATATTCTCAAGGATATGATATGAGTTTTTTCTCCATAGAACTTTTATACCATTCTCTTCGAAGTAATATATCATCTCTTAAGAGAATTTAGCGTTTCATATTTGCCTAAAAGAATTCTTATTCTCTTGTATCGTGGATCCGTCGCAAAATATCCCCGAGTCGTCTAGACCAGCAAACTCATAAGATATATTTTATAGCTTTCTAGTCTAGTTTAGTAGTCTAGAATTAGTTCCCTTCCCACAATCACATTTCCTTTTTGGCATAAAAATCATAAGAAGAGTCATTTTTATTTCTCAGTCTAAGTCTAGACCGAAGTGCATGTCGCCTCCCATAGGACAAGAGTCGAACTACAATGATTTTTATTCAAATTAGTTGACCGGATACGTCGGCCATTCGACCCCTAATTTGAATTCAAGTCAATAATCTAGAAATAAGTGCAGGTTAGTCGCATTGCATGCTTATGAGTTATGTGTTAAAAAGGTCAAAAAATCAATAGAAATGAAGTAGAGACTGAAAGGGTATGACGGGTGCCTAATACTTTCCCGCCATATAATTTAGTCCGCGAACCCATTTCTGTGTTCTCAATATACTAGTTGACATTTGGGCATTTTAAAGTCATTTTTTCGGGGTATATTTGTTTTCATTGTTTAGATTAAATAAGATGGTGACTCACTAAAATCTTTTATTTTCGGCCGAGGCTATTCGCTACACAAAACTTTTACACAACTGCACGTCAATGTAAGATAAGAAACTTTTGGTCCATGTATGAAGAATGTAGTTAAAAGGAACTTTAGTAACCGATAGTCTTATCATCGCGGGAAGGATTCATTATCATATACAAGCTATTTTTAGTCATGTTTATTTTTATAATTTCAATGGCATCTGAGGTGATACATGATTGCATTTTTATATTTTGTCGCATCAAATAAATGAAAATGTTCCACATTTTGGTCCCAATAAACCGATAATCTAAAAGCATTGAATATGTTGTTAAATAGTTTAACGTTTGCGGCGTCTCCACGGCTCTCGTACAATATATTATTATTAATATTATTATTTTTGAAATAATCACATAATTGCAATTTATATGGCCTGTAATAAGACCGGCAAGATTATCCTATATTTTATTCCATGAAATGACAAAATTTTCCCCATCAAGGACAGGCTAATCCATATGGTATTATTACGTATTTTCTGCGAGATTCTTTAAATATGACGGCTGTTGATCCGTAGCAGACCTAGACCTCACTTACGTTCAGACAGCGAACCACGAGGAACAAGGAACAAAGAAGGAAGGAAAGCCGAGAGATACGAGGATGGCCGGATTCGGACCGATGTCGCAGGACTGGGAGCCGGTGGTGATGCGCAAGAAGGCCCCCACCGCCGCCGCCCGCAAGGACGAGAAGGCCGTCAACGCAGCCCGTCGCAGCGGCGCCGCTATCGAGACCGTCAAAAAATGTTATCTCTCTCTTTTCCTTTTGTACCTGTTTCCTTCCATTGGATATTCCATCCCGCGAGACTTATCGCGAAGTCTAGGATAGAATTAGTACGCATAAATTCTTGAGTATGCTATTTGTTTTTTGCCGACGATACTCACTTAATTTTTGTCAAATGCTACTTATTTAATCTACGATTCTTATTTGACTTCATTTTGATGTTTACATGGTACTAACTGTATCCTAGTACTTCGTAGAAAGTTAGTGAGAAAAATCCAATTGAACGGAGGTAGCATCTTGGAAAAGTGTCTTGTTTGAAACCTTTTCTCCTTCTTGCCAGTAATTGTTGAATTGAGTGAATTACCTAATAATGGTTATTATTCTCGAACATACACACAGAGACAAACGCACTCACCTGGATATTTCTTCTTACTCTGAAAGATGGTTCAGCATTAAGTTACGAACACCTTGGTTATGCCTCGCAAATTACTTATTTGGAGTTTGTTGCATAAATGATCTACCTAACACGTCTTAGATTGGGTGATTTTGCATCTTAAGATACCGTGTAGACTGTAGAGTGTGGACTATCGCCTCATTGCAAAGTGCTATTTATTGGTGGTTATTTTAATTATGTACTTCATACTGCAGCAAATGCAGGGGTAAACAAAGCTGCCTCTAGTGGCACTTCACTGAACACTAGGAAGCTTGATGATGAAACTGAGAACCTTTCACGTGAGTATTGTATATGATTATCTTGTTTCCTGTCATCTTGCGGTGGTTAAAATTTTGCATTTGTACCATTTTGCGCGAGCTGCACTATGCAGCCTGCCTTCTGATTAATTTGTATATAGCATGTCCAGTATCTGTTCCATGATTTTTGATAACTTTGTGAATTACTTCTATGTTATCGCTCCACGTCTATTATATGGTCAAATCTGGTCAAAATGCATTAAATTTGTGTGTCGGACACGTTAGATGTCAAATCTATAAACGTTTCTTCTCTCTCTTTTTCACCTGTTGTGTAGTGCACTAAGATAAGGTTAGATCCTTTTAAGGAAGTAGAGGGCGATATCTAAACACGTTAAGACTTTTTGAAAAAAATTGGAATTAATTTAAACATTTGAAGCACTGGAGTACTTCTGCCTGTCACTATTGTTGAATCACCCTGAAGTATCTATTGGAATTTAGAAAATTCTCTCCATATTGTTACAAACATACAATTCATGGGTTAGCAAATCCTCATTTGACATAAAAAGTAATTTAGTGACAGTTACATGTCTAATCAGGAAAACCATAGACTTTTAGTTGTTATTACCAAGAAGCGACATTTAGAATGACATCATGTCACATGTATTAACAATTGGGTATTGATAGTTGATTGGCAGTTTAGTTGTTCGCCTAGGCGGTGGCCTGTTTGCAGAAATCTTAGCTGCCTCAAACCACCACCTGCACCCATCACCGTCAGCGCCTAATCAACCAACAATATCCAAGCATTACCGCCGATTCTGCTTCGATACTACATAATTCATCTTGAATCAAGCTCAGTTTCTCATGGAATCAACTCCGAAATTGAATAAAGTTTTTAGTGGAATCGAATCTCAAAACCAAATTAACCTTTGTTCTTGCAGCTAGAGGTGGTGGTTGATAGGAGATGGTGATGTTGGTGGTTGATGGGAGGCTGTGGTGGAGGTAGATTGAAGGTGATGGTCGAAGGAAGGCGGTGGTGGAGGTCGAAGGAAGGCGGCTATGGCGGTGGTTGAAGGGAGACGATAGCAGTGTTGGTCTGTGGTGAGATGAAACCTGAAAATCAAAAAGATAAAAAGTAAAGAGAGACAATGGGGAAGGAGATGATGATACTTTCCTGGTAGACTTGACAGGTTATCGTTCCATCTATGTTGGGCTTAAACAAAGATGGTTAGCTGATTAAGTGTGTGGAGATGATGATATAATAGTGGTGGACTGGTGGTTGTTCTATCTATGGAACGATACATTGAGCACTGGATCTTGGATGGTGTTGCTAATTGTGGGTGGTGCAAACTGTGTGTTGGGTTTTTTGTGTTGGGGGGGGGGGGGGGGGAGACCGAGAATTTTGACACATCCCATAATGGAAAGATTAGCGCTAATTGTGGGATAGAGGGAGTAATTTCCATAAATATGCCATGTCCCACTGTAAGGAGGGAGGGCATTAGTGGAGATGCAACATAAATTAGTTCTTCAATTAGAAAGTTGGCGAGTACTTTGAGACGTCTCATGATGGAAAGATTAGCTCTTATTTTGTGACAGAGGGAGTAATGTGTATGAATATGCCATGTCCCACTGTCATTGGAGTTGGAAACTATAAGAAGTTGACGTATTGACGTGTATCTGATTGTGACATCCGTACTGAGTCCATGTAGCAGAATCCGAAGGTAGTTCCTCCACCACTTCTCTATGAAGCACGGGTGCTTCAGAAGAGGGGAAGTACCAGGGTCGGGTGCGTGTCGTGTCGTGTGCGGGTTGGGTACGTGTTGGGTGCGGATCCATCTTTTGCCTTTTATTTTCTTTATTTCCTGAATTTTGGGTGCGGATCGGGTAAGGTTCGGGTGCGGATCCGATACTTATGGGTGGAAAACATAATTTCCAAAAGATTTTTCGGGGGTTGAAACACAGAACCTTAGTTTTTTTTTTTTTTTTTGGGGGGGGGGGGGGGGGTTGGGGTTGAAAACATAAACAAAATAGTTGTAAATAACCTCAGTTACGGCAGATCATGTCTTGGGGAGAGTCTGAGAGAGTGAGCAACGGCGGCGGTAGCCTCTTCGCAGCCACCCGCGACACCGGGGACCACCCGCGACACCGGCCACCCGCAACTCCGACGACGACCCCCCACGACGACGACGACGATCCAAGAGATTGCGTATTAGGGTTTTTCGATAGAGAGGAGACTAGTGAGAAAGAAGAAGGGGGAAGAAGAAGTCACTGGCGACCACCTGCGACTTCGACGACGACCCTAGAGAGATCGCATATTAGGGTTTTTCGATAGGGAGGAGACTGGTGAGAAGGAGAAGAGGAAGGGGAAAAAAGAAAAAGTCATCGACGACCCTCCTGGGCTGTGATTCTAGCAGCGGCTTCTCCTGTTGTGCTTGGATTTGTTTGTTCTTGATTTTTTCTCTCTGAGCAGAACCATCCATAACTTTTGACATCTGGATTCAATCTCATTTGTTAACTTATCATAATTAAAATTAGCCCCAATACTTTTAAGAAAATACAGTAATACACCATACACTCTCTTATTATATTCAGCTATGCAATTTCAATATTTATGAAACAACCCATTAAACTTAACAAACTCTCACTACTTTGTAAAATTATTTATTTTCACACATGTGTATATATTATATTATTTGTCGTATCTCCGCCGCACCTTTATCCTATTATTTTTAAAAATGATGTATCCGCGTATCCGCACCTGTGTTCGTGCCTCCTAGCCATTTCCTCACCATATTAAAGAAGCCCGCTTCTTTGAGTTGTGTGTCAATGGCTTCGACCCTCCACCATTTACAAAGAAACATGATCACATGGATCTCTTTGAAAGCAACATTGCCCAGGATAGCTCTGTAGTTAGAGCAAGAATATGTCAAGTCAAATGTTGTTTGACAGGCTTTCCATACTCTATCACCAGTTTTTCATGGTCTACTTGTATTATAGGGTGTAATTGTGCAGGGGTAGGGGTAGGGGTACTGAAACTGGGGATTGTATCAAAGGCATTCTTAAGGTTGTTAGTTGTCGAGGATAAAGACGCCTGCTGAACTCCAACTTTCTTAGTTGTGGTATTCTGATTCTACACAATGTTACATGGACTCTTCGGTTTTGGGTGAAGTACCCGTGTCGGACACTCGACACTTGGACATGGGTATGGGATATGTGTCCGACACATCTCATAGTATATGCCATTATGATACTATCTTATAGTCTTTTGTTTAATTAGTAGTTGCTTTGAGTGGAGATAAGTTGTCAATTAAAACCAAATGCATCACATAAAACACCTTTTTGCCTTCGAAATAACTAAAAAGCAATAATAAATATGAACATTTTGCCGTGTCCCCGTATCTTGCGTATTCAAAATTAGACGAGTCCGACACTTGGACACGTATCCGATCCGGACACTCGTACCGAGTCCATGTAACATAGATTCTACAACATTCTGGGCTATCACAGTGCTAATGTATATAACTGTTCTTTTTAAGAGAAGGCTGATCCGTAGTTGGAGGAATCCCGTTCTAGGAAGTTTAACATCCCCACCTTAGGAGCTTCAGCGGGGTGCGTTGGGGACGTGATTTGAAGATTTGGACTAAGCAGTGAAGGATATGCCCTGCCACCAACATCGCCGGTGAACTTTGAGATGGCAATGATGATGTAGAGGAAGAGGCATGGCAGAGATTTTATTTCATGACAATGATGGTATATTGGCATTCCAAGGCATATTGGTATATTGGCATGAAGTAAAATTTCTGTTTGTTGCGCTTGAACACGAGATGGCATATTGATATACCAAATTTCCAGTGTCCAGCATTCTTACAGTGATATTAGCATATCACTAGATTGCATCACATATCTTTATCCAATAGGTGCCTACCTGCCGCAACTTAGCACCTTTTTTGCACAGCTAAGAGCTGATGGGCTGGAATTCGCTCAAGCAATGCATTGTTGGTGGTTTCCGAGTGGCAGTATAGTCGAATCATAATTGAGCTATACGTTTTGTTTCTTGTACTTAATGGTCCTTTTCATTTACATTTGCCCTTCACCTTTGAAGTTCACTTTAGTGAACAATGTGGTCCCTCCATCATGAACGCCATCAAAATCCTGTTGAAAGGTCACGTGCAGCCCATGTCACAATCTTTAAGTGGGGGTAGTGGTGGTTTTTTGTTTGTTGTTGTGGGGGTGTTTTTTTTTTTTTTTTGGGGGGGGGGGGGGGGTAGTTAATAGAGAATGCACATTCTTGTCATGTAGTTGCTGATAAAGGAGGAGGGAAGAGGAAGAAAGTTATCTTAAAACCTTTCAATCAGTAGTTTGTGATATCAATGTGTTTCTATTTCTCTTAAAAGATTGTGCATAGTCATAAACATGTGAAGAGCAACGTCACTGTACTCTTTGATTTGCCAAATCGTAGCTACTGTTAAGAAGATGAGCGTTAAGTGCTCGTGTGCCTCCCACATGAGACTTGATTTGGGGGCAAAATTGTTAAACAAAACCAAAGAAGGAACAAAATCTCTTTTCCTGTGCCCTAGAAATCTATTTGGGTTGTGTCACCGTCTTGCCATAAGCTAAAATCAGCGAAACCCAGGTTGTCAGCCCAGAGATCATGCACGATGCCACCCCTTTTTGCTACAAGAATAAAGTAGCTTTTCATCGCCGCTGAGGGATTGTAGACTGGCCATTCTCATGTTATTTTCTTTCCTGGTAAAGTATGGTGGGTAATATGCTTCCTCAGATCTACACCTGAAAAGGCTGTTTGTCCGTAAAGTCAACCACTATGTCCATGATCAAGGTGTATTGGTCTTTAATTATCAGAACCGAATCGTATTCTTCGGATCCTGGCTGGTGGTGTGATGATGATGTGGGGGAATGGTTACGTGGTGGGAGATAGGCAGACAACGGTCGTGATGGTGGGTTAGGTTGGTCTTGAGTGCGGTATGGGGTTGTGACAAGAGGTGGGGGAAGGGGGTTGTGATGATGGTGCCGAGTGGTACTAGCAGTATTGGGTGATTCTGACAGCATTAGGTATGGGCGATGTTGGATTTTGAGTGCAGTTTTGGTGGTTTTGGGGGTGTTTTGGTGCATATGGTGAAGGTGAGGTTCAAGGTTGTGGCAACTGAGGGCATGGTGGTGGTGTTAGTTGGTGGTCGATGGTGTTGGCTGCCTTAAGTCCATGTGTAGGGCACATGGGCACTTAACAGAAGGATTGAATTGGGTCAATTAAAGAGTCCAATGTCCAGTAGACACAAGTGAGAGTTCAGTAATTAAATTGACATTTTGGGTAAAGTACTATGGTCAAGGGTGTATATCACTCTTGTTAATATAACAAAGGAAAATGTATCCAAATTGCCTTCTGTTTTCTGTTATTTCATTTACCTAAAGTTTCTTAATTTCTTTTGCTGTACTGAGAATCATTTTGAAATATCTTCCCCATGTTATTAGTTTGTTTTTGAGTGTCTTGTTAAAGATGCTTGCAAAGGCATGTACGTTCTGAATTTGATGAATTTTGTATATTGCTTACATGTTATACTCGATAGACGATCGTGTCCCTACCGAGTTGAAGAAATGTATCATGCAAGCTCGAATGGATAAAAAGCTTACGCAAGCGCAACTTGCTCAAGTCTCTCTCTCTCTCTCTCTCTCTCTCTCTCTCTCTCTCTCTCTCTATATATATATATATATATATATATATATATATATATGTGGGTGTGTATCTGTGTGTCTCTCTCCCTCTGTCGCATCTTTGCCTCGGCAAAGCTACAACTGGACTTGATGATTTTGGCGTTCTTGTCTGTAGATTATTAATGAGAAGCCTCAGATAATCCAAGAGTATGAATCTGGGAAAGCTATTCCTAACCAGCAGATTATCTCCAAGCTGGAGAGAGCACTTGGAGCAAAACTGCGCGGAAAGAATTGAAGCCTTTAAAACGAAGTTTGGTGCAAAACTACGAATTATGTGTCAGAATGTATTTGTATTCAATAATTCTCGTGTTTAACAGAAACTGCCTAAGCATAGTTCCTGTTTAGTGAGTTGGCATTTCTGTGCGTGGATGAGGAAAAATTAGTCTACCCTCGATCTTTTTCACTGCTTTGCCTTAAAAAGGTCGAGCGCAATTGGGAATCACTTGCATCAGGACTAACTGAGCAAGTCTGATTTGCGCGGTATGATCTAGGAGAGAGGGTTGTAAGCTATCATTAAGCAGCAGGATTATTTGAGGTAGTTGTAAAATGAAAACTCTCTCTCTCTCTTGCTTGTAATGTGTCTGTATACACATAAACAACTGTTTATTCTATCAAAACCATGCACAAGCACACATGTAGCATAGACGAATAGGTTTTTCAGATATACAATCTGATGAGCAATCAAATTTAATGAGACGGAATTGAGTTGCCTTCTCTCTACAATCTAGCTTTCCATAGCAAAGCCACCACGGCCGCCCCACTGTGCGTTGGTGCGCGTGTACCTTGGTCTGTGCTGATCTCTCTAGATCTATGTTGATTTGGATGATGTTCTTGATCTACTAGATCGTTTGGACCGAAATCGATATGGCCGGAATTTCACTAGCGGTGGTTGGAATCTTGCCGGCAGAATGCGGGATCACTAACAGGTTGTGGGTTAATCGTGCTCAATGATATGTTGGATTGACGAGGTTGTCGTTGCTATGGTTGCTTTCTTCAAATCCGACAGTGGTTGGCTTTCTACCGGCGGCGGTAGAAATTTTTCGACAACAGTGTGGGCTCAATAACAGGCTGGGGGGTTGAATTTTGTGGTTTCTGGCTTCTATTTTTGGGGTCTGGTGTGTTACAATAGGTTGTCGGGGGGGGGGGGGGGGGGGCTTAGGGGTTTGGGCATGTGCGTGTGTTGGGGGGGATGGGGCCTTGGGAAGGGGGGAAGGAGTAATGTGGGTAACTTGCTCTAAGAGTATAGGAGGAGGATGAAGAGAAGGGGAAGGGGGGGCGGGGGGGGGGGGGGGGGGGGCTAAGTTGTGATTGTTGGTTTGCCGCTCGGGTTTTTCGGTTGCCGTGACCTATGCAAGGTTTACAGCCTCCTGATTTTGCGTTGTGAGCCCTTTGGTTATCGAGTACACCTTCGTTTTTCGTATGGCTCCTGTTGACTTCCTCATTGTAATCTTTGTGCTTTTATTTTTGTTTGTATCGGTTTTATTAGGCGTTGTATATGACCTATAGGCCTTTGCATGTTACTTTAAGTTAGGCTGAAGTACAGGATACGCTCTGCTTCAGTTTAATTGTAATTTGTATTCAACCTATACGTTAGTTGTTAATTTCTTGCGTACACAGAGTCATGAAAATGTCGTGACCTTTTTTGTCGTTTGGCAAACTCTTGTACTCGCTACAAAAATGGTTTATTATCAATGCTATTCTCATCTTTATCAAAAAAAAAAAAAAAATCTGATGAGTGGCTGTGCTATCGTTTCTGTTGAAGTGAAGCTATTAGTTTCAAAGTTTTAAGGATATGAAATAGTGTTGCTATTTGTAAAAAAAGAATTTCTAAATTTTTACATGATACTCCCTCTATCCCTAAAAAACTGATCATATTTTCTTTTTGGACCGTCCCATAAAAATTGATCACTTCTAAATTAGGAAAGATTCTGTAGGTATTTTTACATATTTACCATTTTCATACTTTTTTTATTCTATTTTTCTCACCACATTTAATTCTCTACCAACTCATTTTCTCTCTCTTGGTCCACCACTTTACACTTTTTATTCTATTTCTCTCTTCACATTGAACATTCTACCAACCAATTTTCTCTCTCATGACCCACTCTCTTCTCCCCTCTCTATAAAAGGTAAAATGGGAAAAACACAATATATAACTTAAATCCTTAATATACGTGTAAAGTCAAATGGATCACTCTTTTAGGGACGGAGGGAGTATAAAATTTGAAGCTTGGGATTTTGTATTCTTATGACATTTTGATGTTCTTCCTTTTTGAATTCTTATATCATGAGGTATATTTACGTTACGTGCCTTTCAACACACCCTTCGCCTCTATTTGGACCTCTCTGGTGGTAAAATCCAAAGCTTTGTTAATATAGGCCTTCAGCATAAAAAGTAATTCGAATAACCAAAAAGGTTGCAGAAGTTGTCCTACCCTCTACTTGGTCTATTGCCCATAATGGTGTTTACTCAGTGTTGATCTGTCATCAGTCTGTTGAAGTGCTAGTGATTCTGGAAGATGCAAGTGCCTTGACGCTTAATGTAACACAATTCAGAATTATCCTCGGTAAATTATCACATTACCATCGATAAAGTGTGGCATGCACTGAGCCTGTTTACACCTCTTTCTCTCCTCGTTTCAACGATAAAGTTCCATCAAACCAAAATTGCCCTTTGTCAAAAGATCTCGAAACGTGATGTCTAGCTTAGTAGAAGGAAACTGCTCACTCTCTTTTGAGAACTCACTTTTGTAATTTTAAGTTAGGAGCTCCATGGGATTGCGTCTAGTTCACATGAGAACTTGATTTTGTCAACTGGACAGAGATGTACGGAACAAGTGAGATCGCAACTGAAAATCAAGTCCTTTTCAACTAATTATTTGTTTCTCTCTTCCTTCAAGTCATTAAAGTTTCCTTGCCAGTCGCTGACTACTCTCACCGAAAGAACATAGCTTGTCAACCAGTGCTCTCTCCGCCCCCCACCCCCCCCCCCCCCCCCCCAAATTCATTTTTGGCTTCGTGTCTAACCTTACTAGATGGGAGATCTCGAGAAGTCATCAGCAACAAAATTATTTTTACCTTTGTTTTTTAAAAATAGTACGATAGCCATTTGATTTGACAATTAAAAAGTAACAACTCACTGTCGTTTATAGTTTACTTTTTCTAAAAAAATGTTTGTACATCAATAACATTTATGAAACAAATAGTAACACTCTTCATGTATTTACTAGTTTTTTAGCCCGTGCGTTGCATATGGAAATGAATTTTAAGTAGTGCCACCGAAAATTAGAATTAAAAATTATATGCAAAAAAATACTCTAGGAGCAAAGATGAGAGAGATAACATGAGATTTGAATTTTGATTTTCAGTTAGGATATGAAATTACCCTGATTAAGGAGATAATGATTAAGAGATAATATATGAATCAATTTTAAAAGAGAATAAATAATAATGGCCTAGGTTAGAAGTTCTAACCTCAAAATATTGTATATTGAAAAGTAAAGAGAATATTTGTGTCAAATAATTAGCACTTCTTATATGACATGTGGCCAGCAGAGAGAACTTGATTTTGGGCAAATATTTTGAGAATAATTGTGGAATGAGATATTAATTAGATTACTGAGATAATAATAATTCTAGAAACTTGATTAAGGTGCAATAATTATAAATTACTTTTAAAATTTAAATTTAACCTAATAAGAAAATTTTTAATTGATTGGAGAGAGATAACTGAATTCAAAAATAGAAAGTGATAATAGAAAGCAATTAAAGTTAATTTATATAATAATATATTAAATCCACATGGCGAAAAGAAAGAATGTCCACGTAAGCGGTGACGTGACAGCATTCTCTCAGCTTCGACTTTCATACACACACACACACACACACACACACATATATATATATATATATATATATATATATATATATATAATTAGATTTATTCAACTTGTTCCTAACCTTAGATTCTTCTATTTACTTCCACTCCCCCGCCCTGCCCCGCACCCGCTTCTTGCCACTAATTCTAACTACACGTTCACTTCATGTGCAATAGAGTTATATAATTCCACGACTACTTTTGTTGAAAGAATCTGACTACTTTGAATCGGAAAAGTCTATAATCAAAGCCTAGTATACTCTCTAACAACTCCTTTTGTCTTGAAAGTAAAATTTGAAATTAGACCCCCCTATTTTTAAAAAAAAAAAAAGAGACGAGGTACCCTGATGAAATAAATAATTGTTCCGATGGAACCTTCTCTTCTACAGTAGATTGGCCCCAAATCTACGACCCCAGTCATTATTATTTTTTATTCCGTATTATTCTTATTACTATTACCAAAACAAATGACCGGGCCAAATCCAAATACAAATCGTTTTAAAGGGGTGAATATGTTCTTCTTGTTACATTCATATAAGTGAACCGAATTTGCAGTTGCTTCACCGCAGCCAGTAGAATATATTTTTTGTTTCCTTTGTTAAGGTCAAAGAGAAGTATGTAGTCAAAGAGGGAATGGTATCACAGTTTTTTTGGTATGGGTAATTTGTATCACAATTTGTACTAGTGTATTCGTAGTTTTTCTTCCTTTGTCCTTTTATTAAGGTTGTGTTTGATAATCCAATTAAGCCCTTAAAACTAAAATCTTCAATGATTTTCAATTAAGTAATTTTGATAACCTTTAACCTTGTAGCACTTGAAAAATTATTTTCTGTCAAAATTAGACCAAAATTTGAAGTCAAGGTGGACTTACTAAATACTTATCACTTAATTATAAGCGAGACAGATGGTGAAATGTTATTGACCAAAATTTTATGTAAAAGAATAATTATCATCATGACGCAGCCACAATTAAACAACATCACATGCACTGCATTAGACTCGCCACCACAACCACCATGTTTCTTTTGCCGCCACCACCACAATTACAATCGCCTAGGCGACACCACTACCACCATGATGCCCACCACCAACACCATCATGACCACGCAAACGTTGCCATCTCCACCATGCCATTGCCGCCACCACAACCACCTCTTGTATGTCTGCCAAAACTATCACCATATCCGTCGTATTACAGCCTCCATAATCATCATGCCTCTGGCATAGCCACCACCACAATTTTCAACAATGCATCTTCATGCACCACAATCGTAATCACCTTTTCACCCCCCACCCCCCCACCACCACAACCAACACGATTTTGTCAATAAGAAATTAAATATTACATACATAAATATTTAACACTTCTCAGATGGATAAATTTATAATATGAAAAAAATTCAAATACATGTTTTGATTTATTAACCTGGATAATTTATTCTCCAGCGGCAAAAATTTAGTTGCTTAAAATTTTTAGCTTTACAAATTATCGCTTAATATAATCACTTAAATTTTAGCTTTATCAAACAAATGTGATCGACAAACATCAGTGAGGGAACTTTTGGTCTTTACGAGCAGATAAAGGTATTTCAAAATTTGGCTATGGAATAGGACATAAGCTAGAAGGGCAAATAAAGTGAAAAGGGAGATTGGAATCTACCTATACTATATATATTTGGATTTGATCGATAGCCTATTAGCCTTCCATATTCTCAACCTCATTTTTTGAAATTCTTGAAATTTTGTCGAAACACAATATTAGTTGTCACAAAATAATTGGCAAAATTTTTAACTAATCCCCCATCACTTCCGAAATTTCAGCCGCAAACCCAAGTTTAGCCCCAACTCCTCCAGTTTTATCTGTCAAGTAAAACCAACTCCTCCATTTTTTTTTATCTCAGATAAAACCCTGCCTCCTTTTTTTTTTTTCTCTTCGTCCTTTCAACTTCTTCCTTGCAGTCCATGTTATACCATCTTCCCACACAACGTCAATGTTGCAGTCATCCACACTTGCAACGTATGCAAGCGGCACGATGGTCATCTCTGTAATCCAAGTTGGTGCTTCATGTGGGAATAAGCTACTGCGACACTATTCATGATTACTCTGTTACTAACTTACATGTCATGGAAGATGTCTCTGTCAATTTTGCAAATCAATCCTATAATTACATGCTTTTAGAACTTGATCATGATTCTTATAACAAATGATTTTAGCCCTACCATTCTTAAATTTCATTTCTACTGTTACATGACGGCCTTTGTCTGTGCATGCGGGGGTATTATTGGGGGGAGGCGGACAACGTATTTATGAGTGTGTGTGTGTGTGTGTGTTGTGGGGGGGGGGGGTGTGACATGTGTTTGTGTTTGTGGCTGGATGCTAAGCAGGGGGTGAGGGGTTATGCGGTGGTGAAGGGTGGTAGGACGTGGGCTGCGTGGGTTGGGGGTGGTGACCGTGGGTGTCTGACAATTGTATGTCACGTTTGTAGGTGTGAGTGTCTATCCATTGGTGTGGTGGGTGGATGGCAGAGGGTTGCGTGGTGGTGGAAGGGTTGGTGACTAGGTGGTTAGGGGGTTGGCAACAATAATGGTGTGTGCTTGTGTGAGTTCGTGGGTACGGGGTTGGGGGTTGCGATGGTGAAAGGGTGGTAAAAGACTTCGGTGGGGTGGAGGGGCTTCGGCTTCTTCAACAGCGGAATTGACAGCGCAGTTCGAATCACCTTTTTCTTAATATTAGCGGCTAGTTTCTTGGTGTAGTTTCAATTAGCATTATAACATTACAACGCGAAAGACTTGAATGTTGGAATGGAATGTTATGCATTCTAGATCCTCTGTGAAGTGTCAGAAGAGCAAGCTGACGTTATGCTGGAATGCCTTGAACAAAACGTGAGTATTGAGAAAGATGCATCTCTGTGTGTGTGTGTGTGTGTGGGCGTGTGCGCGCGCGCGTGTTTGGCGTTTTGTAGGTGTGTGGTGTCTATTGTCTATGTGGGGGTAAGGGGTGACGATGTGTGTGCCTGTTTTCCGTCATGGTGAGTGAGATTTGTGTGTCGCATATGTGTGTGCGTGTGTGCTTGGCAATTTGGCATAAAAAAAATTTGGCTGCTGCCTAATTTAAAGGAATCTTCCTCCCACCCTTCATATAACGAAATTAATGGTCGTTATACATTAGTAATGACTTTTATTTAGTAACATCAAAAGAAATGCTACTAAGAATTGTCGTTGAAAGCATTAGCAAAAAAGTTACTAGGAACATTTAGCGACCATTAATTATTACTATATATGAAGTTGGAAGAAGATTCTTATAACCCGGGTAGCAGCCAAAATTTATTCTTTGGCATATACCGGCAACATTCTTAGGCTTATTGGACATTAGTTATGGAGAAATGACCAAATTAGAAATCAAATTACAAATTAACTATTGGAAGTTAGGTGTACTTTGTACTTTTCGATGCTAACATTTGTGCTAAACAACTTTTTTGCTTGAAGGTGTCGAAATCGTAGCTCGCTCGCTACAATGATGCTAGCAGCATATGGTTCTTGCCAATTTTCCTTTCCTTTTTCACTAACCGTATTTTTATTAGTAAACTGGGATGCTCAAACTTCTGTTAGCAAACTTTGATTGTTTTTGCATTAGTAGTAATTCTATAAAGCAATCAAGCTTGTTTGTGCTAAACAACTTCTATTTGAATATTCTGTTTTAATTCTATAAAGCAATCAAGCTTTGCCTTGTAACAAGGTTAGAAAAGCCAAACTTTGGGTACATGATGTAATTCAAGCAGGACATTAAAAGACTCAGACAGCATAAAAAGGAATCACAGCCAACCACTTAAAAAACACGAGATTAAAAGGTCAATGTTCAGAGACGGGCAAGTCCTCATCAGCTGGGGGCGCCAAAGCCCACTCCCCATCTTCATCGATCACCATCCCTTTGTTCTTCTCAACCCACCATGACCCTGGAATCAAGCAGTCTAAAACAAATCTCAAAAGATTATGGTACAGGAACTAACACAACCAAATAAGAAAAAGAATTCTGAAAATAGTATTTTTGAAAACAATATTTCAACACGTGTAACACAAAGTGCAGAATAAAGTCTTAAGTTTGTTGGAAAATCTTTTTGTACTTGTGTAAAAACTCAACTACAAAAAATACTGAACATGCAAACAAAATCTGAAAACACTGAGCTATATCTAGTAACTCATAACATAAGTGCAGAACATTAAATAAGAGAACCCATATTGTCCTTAAAACTTTATTCGTCTTGCAATGTTCCTAACGATCTCTTGAAGAAATTCTCACAGGATACAACAGTAGTAATGTCTGGAAATATGAGTACTCCAAATTTACAGACATGGCGAACTAAAACAATATAGAACCCTTTCTTTTGAACACACAGGAAACACATAGTAGAATTTCGAGAAAGATAAAACTTTCTGTACGTTTTAATGATGCAACTCTTGGCTGAAATGTTGTAACTTTTCGAAAAAAAATATTTAAACCAATAAATATTAGTTATTTAAAATATTTTTGCCTCAAAAAAATAAAATCGGATGGGCCCAAGCCCAAGCCATGGACCGGACCGGGACAGGTAGGTGGCAGTACGCGTGAACATTGGGTCAACCTAGGTCCTCCATCCTTACAAAATTTGGGTACCCCCACCCAAGGCTAGATTTTATAAAGAGACAACATTACTTTATCTCTTCTATATGAGATTCGTCTTTTCCCTTCAAGTTAAACCATTAATTTCAACTTCAATTTTATCATTCACTTCTCATTTATTTTAAACTTGTGAATATGCTATGGTCATCTATTTCGATAGATGAACATGATTTAACTTGTTCCTAACTAAATAATGGTGTGGAACCTATTTAAAAATTGAGATAAAGATGGCCTCTCAAAATGATAAAACCCAATATGCCAACAATACATAACCTATAGACATCATACATTTTCAGCATTACACTCGTGTTTCACAAATTCCAATGAAGTTGTGAAACACTTATGTTTTTCCACTACCAACACAATGGCCACCACCAACAACATCATCACCACAGTATCGCTGCCACCACTATCACCTCCTACATGTCTGCCAAAACCATATCCATATCCACCACTCTGCAACCACCACATGATCGTCATGCCTTTGCCAATAACCACCACCACAATTTTCAACATTCCATCTTCACGCAACATTAACACCACTATCATCATCACCTTTCTGCCGCTACCAGGACCGCCACCAATACAACAAGCACGATTTTGTCAATAAGGAATTATAAAATACGTACATACATAAATATTTAACTTTAGTCATATAAATAAAATCATGAAACAATTTTCAAATATAAATTTTGGTTTACCAAACATGTTAACTTATTTCTAAGTGGTAAAAATCCAGTCGTTTAAATTTTTTAGCTTTACAAATTCAGTGTTTAAACTTCAATTTGTATCGAACATATGTGGTCGACAAACATCAGCAAGGGAACCTTTTGGTCTTTACAAGCAGACAAAGTATTTCAGAATGTGGCTATGGAGTATTAGATAAGCTACGAGGGCAAATAAAGTGAAGAGAGTTTGGAATTGATGATAGTAACGAAGTGAATAAAACTGAAATTTAAGTGCTGAAAAAGTTAAATGCTGTGTCATGAAACTGAAAACTTTAAACGACTGAATCTTTATTGAAAAATAAGTTTAACATACTTCTTAAACAAAAAGCAAATGTCTAAAAATTGTTCCATTTACAAATTTATCCATTTTACCAATATTATGTATTTATTTATGTACTTTATAACTTATTTTTTGTTTGGCCAAAATCGTGTTGGTGGTGGTGGTAGCGGTAGTGGCGATTAAGTAATAGTGGTGGTGGTGGTAATGGCAACGGCAGAAAGGTGTTAATGGTGGGTATAGTGATGCATGAAGATGTGATGTTGGTAATTTTAGTCATAGCGATAGACAACGACATGACGGTCATGACACTGATTATATTGCGGTGAATATTTAGATGGTTTTGATAGTTATGGACGTGGTGACAACGGCGATGGTGTGGTGGAGGTAGCAGTGTACTTGTAGTGGTCGTGGTAGTGGATAGGTCGTGATAATTGTAGCGGTGGTAGCAATAGGGAATAATGGTTGTGGTGGTAATTGTAGTATGGTGGAGACGATATTGCCAAGAATTAATTGTTGCGGCATCATGGTAATAATTATTCTTTTTATAGAAAATTATGTTAAATAACTTTTAATCATCTCACTTAGAATTAAGTGATTATCATTAAGTAAGTCCTCCTTGACTTAAAATCTTAGTCTATTTTTGATAGAAATTAATCTTTATCAAAAGCACGTAATTATAATTCATTAAAAACTTTAAGTTTTGAGTAATTAATTGCGTTATCAAACGCACCCTAAGAGTTGTGCAAAGTCTTGGCTGGTTTTATTTCTTGAAGGCTACTAGGGATGGCAATTTAACTCCGACCCGACAGATATCCGCCCCGCCCCGATAGGAGCGGATTTTTTTGACTTTGACCGGGTATGGGGCGGCGGGTATGGTAGTTAAATTTAAAACCCGTACCGAGTACGGGTCGGTTTTGGTATTAGGTCTAACCCGCCCCGGTATCCGACCCGCCCCGGTACCCGCCTCTTATATAATAGTTATTGTATATGTGCAATCTTAACCGTCGATCTGGATAATATAAGTAGGTCACAAAACAAACCCTATTCACTTTTCTTTCTCTCTTTCATCTTTGTGCCACTCAGCTCACCTCTCTCTGCGGCGCACCATTGTCTCATCCACCTCACCGTGCCCAAGACCACCTTGCCACCGGCGTCCGTCCACCAAACACTATCCACAGCCCACCGATCCAATTGCTGGCTGCTCAATCTCGTCATTTTAGGGGTGTTGATGTGCCGGCGGTAGTTCATTTTAGGGATCTCATGCGTACTTGTGCTTTTGATTTGGGTTTTTGTATTTACGTGATTCTTTGGAGAATTGAAGATGAAGTCTAATGGAGAAGATAAAAGTGTTGTAGAAGTCGTGAAATCACAGCAGTGGTGATTTTTTTCCTGTTAAGAAGATGTAGAAGCCAATGATTCATCACAGGTCATGATAGTAGTGGATAAGTACAACATTGAAGTACTTTTTCATGGGGGTGGGGGGTTTCATATACGCTATTCTTGATGGGCATCATAATTCTGGTGAAGATGATGTACTTTTTCTCCCAACTTTTCACATATAAAATACACAGTTGGCATTACATATTTTTCCTTTCCCCTCTTGTGTAGTCTTGGGCCTCTTGGCTTTACATCTTGTTGTTATTATTTTCTGTTCAGAAAATTGAGTGTTGTTTGAAACTATATCCTGATTATCCTCCCTAGCTTCTGGTTTTCCGTTAAGATGTTCCATTTTTTTTTTATCAATTTTTTACAACAAAGATCGGGGCGGATCGGGGCGAGATTGGACTTTTTAGAAGCTTGCCGGATCGGGGATGGTATTCCCATCTTTTAACCCGATGGCGGGGCGGAGCGGGGCGGGGCTGTGTGTGAGGACTACCGGGGTGGGTACGGATTTCATAAGATTCGCATCCGACCCGCCCCATTGCCATCCCTAAGGGCTACCTAATCCGCCAAAAGTCCCAACGCGGAGTCATTGCAAGAGAAACCATTTCCAGATTAGAATATGCAGGCAGGCATTAATAGCACATGTTACGGCATAATTTGCAAGACAATCCATTGTTGATGGGTGGAAAGAAGGTACATTTTGGATAGACTATACTCTTGTTATATTTCCACGAAGATGCATTAACTTATCATTGGTCATCGCGAATATCGTGAACGTGTTCATGAGGGCCACAAAAAAAAAAAAAAAAAAGGCTGGAACAAAAATTTTCAGGATCCATATGAAAACATAAACTAATCATTGGAAACGCGTTTAGTGAATTTTCTACGAATAATGAATCATTGGACACGCGTTCAATGAATCTTCTACGAATGAATTGCGTCACAACCTCAAGAATGATAAGATACTTCCTAATAAGTCTGGTCAACTTTGTGTATTTCGTTTTATAATCATTGGATTGGATTGGATTCCCAAAAATACCTATTATCTTATAGCTTAATTTGCTGTATGTCTCAAGAGTTTATATTGCCTATTACTCATCATAGTGTCAAAGTAAGCTATTTGAATATTCTGTTTTAATTTTATGAAGCAATCAAGCCTTGTAACAAAGGTTAGAAAGCCAAACTTTCGATACATGATGTAATTCAAGCAGGACATTGAAAGATTCAGACGGCAGAGAAAGGAATCACAACCAACCACTTAAAGAACACGGGTCCAACAGGTCAATATTCAGGGACGGGCAAGTCTTCATCAGCTGGTGGTGCCAGAGCCCACTCCCCTTCTTCATCAATCACCATCCCTTTGTTCTTCTCGACCCACCATGACCCCGGAATCAAGCACTCCTCCTTCAAAAAGTCACTGGACTTGTTAACCAGAGCCAAGCTCCTCTTCACCTTCAACTCAAACTTCCCATCCTCCCCATTCCAACCGGCCACGGTATGCAGAATCCCTTGCAAATTATGCCAATCGCTAGGATTCCTGGAATCCTTCAAACTTGGGGATTTCCGAGTGTCTACCTGAAACTCAATCCCCGAATTTACGTATCCGAGCAACCGGCTCGGATACAGCGGTATGAGATCAATCTTGTTTCTTATATGCAAGACTTTAAGGTTGGCAAACTGCTTTAGCTTTTCATTAAAAGCTTTGTTCCCCACCTGTGGGGAGCCAAACACGAATGCCGAAACGGGAATATCGGTAATCCCGTTTTCGACCAGATCGAAAGCGGCTAATATCGATAAACTCGCTCCCAAACTATGCCCGGTGAAAGTAATGCTCAGCTTCTCCCCTTCGTATTGCTTCATCAGCTCTTTGATCTTGGTCAAAAGCTGCACCCTCGCGCTTAGTTTCGTGAAAGCCGAATTCGGGTCATTCGAGTTGTAAACCGTGAGCCAGCCCGTCATGACTTTCGGCGACTTTTCGTCGTCGCTGTCGCTGTCACTGCTGCTGCTTCCCAGCTCCATTTTCTTTATGCTGTTCGGGTTCAACAAAGGCGTCGCGGATTCGGGTTTCGCGCCTAGTACGTCGATCCACTCGTAGCTACGCGTGGTCCCGCGCCACGCGACGTAGATTTCGCGGCGGCCTAGGGACCTGCTGGCCTCGTCCGTGGTGGTGGCGATGTACCCAATCCAGTTGGTCTCGCGGTCCCAGGCTTCTCGAGAGAGGGAGTGGAGGAGGAAGGCCTCGTTGACGCCGACGCGGGCGGTGGCGTAGAGGAATCCAGCCACCTGATAATCGGAGGCCGACTCCAGCATTACTTTGTCAAAGAAGGTGGTCTTGCCGTAACGGCTGCTTCCGCAGTACTTGGAGTGCTGGTCGTTGTTGAAAGCATCGTAGGTGGCCTGGCAGAAGTCGCCGCAACGGAGGATGAGGCGGCGGAGGGTGGCGTTGAGGGGTTCTAGCAGGCCTTGCCAGTCTTGGCTGCCAAGGAGTTGGGGCCATGTTGGTTCTGGTTTGGTCGTGGACATTTGTGGAATATTTGCGAGGAAGGAGGTTGGAAAAATGGGAAAGGGGAGGATAATGAGACGTGAGGCTGGGCTGGCAGCAGGCTAATAAATGGTTGGGTTGAGAAGTTAGGACTTAGGAGGAGGGGAGCAGCCACGATTAGAGGAGCTGTAGTTGAGGGTGACGGCTAGTTAAAATATACTCCATTTATACATGCAAGTGTTCGATCAACTTGGGGTCAAGTCAAATCAAACTAATTAAGACAGCTCGTATGAAAACTGAGGGTGATGCTAGCAGATTAGATTAGATTCAAGGGAGTGTGGTAACATGGTATTCATCATATGTAAGTGATGACGGTGGATCCTGAGACAGCATTATCGCTTGGCTTGGGTCAGCGAGAAGGGGTGGGTGATCACTTTCTTGGAATACGCACTCTTAACCCGTTCTCTTTCCTCCTCTCTTTCTTTGTTAATAAGAGAATGATTTTAAAATAAAGAGTCCGATACATCGGCTTGCAGTACAATCTTATCACAATATGACATATTCATGACTCATTACCTACTTACATGTATAGAAAACATGATTATACATCAGTACATCATGTATTTATACCTTAATGTATTTTGTCCTAAAAAACCTTTGTCCCAGCTTTTGAAAGAAGCCTCCTTCGTATGGTTAGGGGTTGCCTGCTCAAAAGCTACGGAAGCAAAAGTCAAACATGATTGGTGTCACGGTATTCAATAATAGTCTTCATCCATTTTTCAGTCTTGACATTGGAGGTGATAATAGGCATTGTTTTACCTTCACTGAATTCATTTTGTGCCAACAAAAAGATAGATGTCAAGGATCACGAACCCACGCCAAACCATAAAAATGTTGTAAATTGAAGTGACACGAATAATTTTTAACAACAAATGAAATTTAACAAGGGGACGTGATGACACGTTCAATGACGAAAAGCATCACACAAAAATTGTTAAAACACAATTGTATTATAGCAAAGGGTTCCGATCCAACTTAAGTTTGCATTTATTTTCGGCATAAATAAACCTTTTTCTTGTCGATTTTATTGACGTAGGTAAAGCTTCTTACATAAAATGACGACAATATGTTGTTTGAGAAACAAGAAGATATGATTAACCTTGTTCAGATATAATTTCAAAAATGTGATAATTAAGAACTTCAGTCGGATGCCAATTCATTTATATTGAAATTTTATATGCTATATTGTTGTTTCATGCTTCCGATACCTTTGTCGAACGCAGTTTATATAGCAATATGAGGTGGTAAATACCAAGAATGGTTGATATCAATGTATACAACACATCGATGAATAATGTTGGGTTTGCTGTTTTTAAAATTAAATTAAAAACAGCTGACAAGTAGTATTTTCTCTTAAACATAAAAATCATGTCAACGAAAAAGGTATCTTAAAGAGGCTAAATAATATTTCCTGGATCATTCCTTGCTTTTTATGTTGTAGCATTCCTATTTGCTTACGAGGGAATAATAATTGACTTATGGAAGGGGTATATCAACCGAAAATTTTGACTTTTGCAAAGTACCTTGAACGCATTACGTTGTTTGGTAAGCGAAAAGGAGAATTCTTGAAATTCTAGAAAGAACATGAGAGAGAGAGAGAGAGAGAGAGAGAGAGAGAGAGATTGGGGGGCCAAAATCGTCCGTTGAAATAAGCACTCAAAACTAGTTTCTTATATTGTCAAATCAGAATTTTGCGCCATTTGTTTCTCCTTTTCTGTATGTTCCTCTCTCGTCTCTTTTTCTTTAATCTCAACCTTTTACCTTTTGTCTTTTGATCTAACAATATAGTAATGATTTATTCAACTCGTTACCAGGTATTATTACAGCATGCTCATCCGTAAAATCATCAAACATTAAACTTTACAAATTTTGAAATACATTTTCTAAAAATGGGTGATGTTTGTAATTATAAACATCTAAAATTTCTCAATAATATGACTTTAGTCCCTTGAACTATGCGCGCGTTTCCAAATGGTGTCTGAGCTACAATTTTGTCACATTAGTCCTCATATTTTGCTCCGTCTTTAATTAGTCCCTCCGTCCACATTTCCAGTCCAAGAAGGCCATGCGCTTGTCATGTTGGTGGCACATTTGAAGGACATTTATGTCTAACCACCGCTGTACCCTCCAACGCTAACACCAACACTGACCAAACTACCACCACAAAGCCCTCGATTGCTCCACCCTCCACCCGTTGTCTAGCCATCACCATACCTCTCAGCTACTTCCACCCTCATCTGCTTCCTTTAGCAACTTCACGAAAGCAGGTGGTCGATGGGCTACTGATGGGGTTAGGGTTTCGATCGGTGGGAAAGGGAAGGTGGAAGGGGATGAGGGAGGGGCCGGATGAGGTATTTATGAGAAGCAGGGAGGGGGATTGACGAAAGGGGAGGGCGAGAGGGGTGGTGAGTGAGCATGTTGAATTTTTAACTGTAGCATAATCAGCTCATATATTTTTAACTGTAGCATAATCTGCTCATATATCTTGAAATTTCACGGCACCCATCTCAGCTTGTCAGTTAGCTATGCATGGCTGGTGAAGTCCCCGGCCAGTAGCGATTCCGTACTAATTACCCTCTTCCTCTGATGCACCTTTTCTAAGAGTTGGCTTGTAGGTCTTAACCCGTGTAGTTAGCGATTTGATGCTGTGTCACGTGTGTTGGTCAATGGGAAAGTTTCCCCATCGTTTCGTTGACTGAAGGGTACCCGTTTAACCTCTTGCTACATACACAGGCTTTGTACAACCACTTCCTAGAGGCAATTTTTAAAACATTTCTCCGATCTCTGTGTATGCTTGAATAGTGCTCTACTTCTTCTGTTATAGTCCTATTTGTCTCTCTTTGCAGTTTCATCTTATACCGAGTTGCTTTGAATCCTGAAATAAGCGAAATAGTATGCAGTGATGTGTGCAAGGTACGTGAAAGATGCGAGTTCATTTCATATCTCCAAAAGGCGACTCTATTTTCCTTTTCGATGACAGTATGCAGGACCAGATGTTATCTTTCAGCAAACAAATTTGTTGCTGATGCAGTGCATTTAAGATCCCATCAGCAGTTGGTAACGACTTCGTAATGCATGTTAGGTCTAGCTTTGGTGGGATTTAGTTTGTGTTTAGACCTCTAATTTGGCTGATTGTATGCAAGGTCAAATAGTGCAGGGGTTAGTTTTACATCTTCCTTTAGGTGGTGATATAACTCAAATATAACTCTCAATAATTGAGGAATACCCGACAATCCCAGTCAAACTGAGAGATCAATTGTGACGTGATCCTCGGGATCCTAACGCGATCCTAACACATCTGGTCCATGTCTCAGTCCTATTTGGAGTCTTCTCCTATAGTTCTATAAAGAGGTCTACCTCTCCAGGTATGAGACGACGACACAATTCATGCTTTTTCAGAGTTACTATTCTATAGCTGCGCTCTGACTTAAGCATCAGAGAGTTCTCCGCCGAAAACCCCACTCGGCGGTCACTCATTTTTTGTCTTGCAAATCATCGGTCCAGGCTCGGGTTCTGCAATATACGCGGTGCATGTTTTTAGCAGCAACAGAAGGACGCCGTCCATGGGACCCCCCAGCCTAGCCGATTGACCTCAAGAAAACTCAAACAATTATATGGCAAACGGCTGTGGCAAGACGTCGCCGGCCTCCAAATTCAGCTATCATAAAGGGAAACAAATTCATCCATCGGAGTCACCTCCATTATCCCGGCAACAACGACAACATGTAATTGACGTACAACCGCAATCTCTTTTTACTGTTGTCTTCTCCGGCGTCGTCAACAAAAAAATTCGTAGCCTTCTTCGGCATCGTCAACAAAAAAATTCATAGCTCGAAGACCGCTGGCACAACCTCTACTGCTGCAATCTATGCGATGTCAACATGGAATTAGCCGGTGGGATGGCTCTGGAAGCAACAACCAAAATAACCCACTGCTACCGCATGTCAACAATCCGATCACACAAGAAATTAGAGGAAGAAGGCACTACAGTGCCGCTCCATACCCATGGGCAAAACCCTAAATAGCAGCGGCGCCACCGCTGTCAACAGCGCCCACACTAGCAGCGCCACTCTTGCACAACCATTGCCACTGGGGTCGCGGCACCACAAACGACCGCCACAGCCGGAGCAATTACAATAACCCAACATCACTAGCACCAACCAGTGCCATTACCGCCGTGATAGGCAGCGCCAACACCGTCGGTGACCAACAGTCCTAAATCTGTCGATAACCTCATGAAAGAGAAAAAGTTCGCAATACCGCAACACCATCGGCCCCGTCACCACTGCAACCAACGGCGTCAGTGCCATCTCGCCGTCTGGCTCCCCGACATTGGTCCTAATGTCACGCCGGCCAAGTCAACGCCGTTGCAACCAGCGAGCAGCTCCGTCCGCGGCTACCAATCGTCGCGAAGCCCTCATCATCGCCGCGACTCGCGACCTGCAGTGGCATCAGCCGATGCCATCACCGTCGTGACAGGCAGCGTTGTCGCCACCGCACGGTTGAAATCCCCCAGCTCCAACTCCGGCCATGCATACGCCACCGGAGTCACCGGCGACGTAAAGCTACTGGAAAACCGTGGCGAGCGCCATAAGCCGCCGGCCATCGCCGTCAAGTTGCCGGAGCAAACAACATCTCGATAAAAAAGAGAGAAGAAGCAGAAGCGGCACCGCCGCATAGGGTCCAAACCCTAAGAGATGGCCAACGCACCTTGTCTGAGCTTGCACCATCGCGATCGCCGATGCGATTGCCGTCCTCGCTGTGGCCTGATCTACCCTTCTGTCGAAAAAAGAAAGAGGCAGACCAATTAATCAGGTGCAATCCATATTTAAATTTTAGACCCACAGGGTCTTTTGTATTTTACATATGCCACATCTAGTAAAAGCATGACAGTTTCTACCTCATAGAAATGCATTTTTGCATTTTAGACCCATAGGGTCTCGTTTACAAGACTTAGGCCACATACATTTTAAAGTACTGAGCTTGTAATCAGTGGAAAAGTCTATTTAGATTTAAAGACCACGGGAGCTTACTTTTTAAACACATGCTACACGTTCTTTAAAAACGGTGTATACTTCATCTTATATTTGTCACAAAAAATTAAGTGACTATGATTCTTAGTGCTAGCAAGCCTCCTAAGGGTTGCTTCTCCTATGCGCTCGTATATTACCTAGACCTATGTCTCTTTTGGTCTAACATTATTTAGTTGCGCCCATTAGCGCAAGCACGTCACAAGTCGGGCTTCTGTGTTAACAAATATAGTTGCATTTGTCAGCTCATACACTTTATTGCTTTAAAGGCTGTTTTTTCAGTCACGTACTTTTATTTCTTGCAAGGGTCTAAACCATGCCTGTGAACATCAAAGGTGGTGTATAAATCACTTCATAAGCAAGGAACAAATTCATAGCACCCTGCGACTTGAAGTCGCGTTTAGGGTTTTTTGCTGCAGTATCCTGCCTTCTCGGCATTATATATCATCTCATGGTCATACAGTGACCTCTATCTATGGCGTATTCACATCGCTGCTCGTTGAGAAGCTAGTTCAACAATGATGGAAGCACATATGCTGCCACCGTATCTAGTGAATCGCCAGCTATGCCTGACGGACTTCGTATCCTCTAGCTTTATATGCTCGTCCAATCTATCAAACGAATTATGGTCTTCTATATTGCTCCCACAGGTCTTCTTGTGACCGGGCCCTACATGTAGGCTGAAAAGCCGTCTTTATATATCCACGCCTTCTTAAATGCTAGGGGGATTTATATTTCATGAGATCATTCTTATACAGGCTTAATGCCTTGTATCTTATCAGACAGGGAGGTTCGCCACAGCGACCATATTATGGGCTCCATGACCCGCGCCTTCTTATTTGGCACCGCGGCAACAAGGATGAGAAACCCCTAAGGGCACATATGACGAGAACTCTAAAGTTCCGTCAAACCCCCAAGGGAGCGTACAACGAGAACTCTAAAGTTCCGTCAAACCCCCAAAGGCGGGTACAACGAGGACTCTAAAGTTCCGCTAAACCCCCGAGGGTGTGTAAGACGAGAACTCTTAAATCCCGTCAAACCCTTGAGGGTAATTAAATGAGCTTCGGCTCCATCCGCCCCTAAGGGCGTGTACGACGAGAATTCTTAAATTCTGTCAAACCCTCGAAGGTAATTACATGAGCTCCGGCTCCATCCGCCCTCGAGGGCGTGTACGACGAGAATTCTTAAATTCCGTCAAACCCTCGAGGGTAATTGCATGAGCTCTGGCTCCATCTGCCCTTGAGGGCCCATAAGACAAGAACTCTTAAGTTCTGTCAAACCCCCGAGGGTATTTGCGTGAGCTCTGCACTCCATCGGTCCCTCGAGGGACGAACACCCCCAAGGGTGACATGATAGAGCTCTGTGAAATGGCAAAGGACTATGGGACTTCATCCCCCCACCATTCTTTGTTAATTCAAAACCCAGCCAAGCGTGAGTTCTTTTTGTAGTCAAAACTTTGGTGGTTGTTTTGGTAACGATGATGGTGGTGGTGATGGAGCAATAGTGGTGATAGCAACTAAAAGGTGATTGTAATGGCGGTAGCAGTGGTGGTTGGAGAGGTGGTGATGGTGTACGTGGTGGTGGCGGCAAGCATGGTATTTGTGGTGTAGTGTGATGGCGGTTGTGGTGGTAACAACTATGTAAGGATTGTAGTGGTGATAGCAACAGGAGCATGGTGGTTGTGGTGGCGGCTCTATTGTGATGGGAGTGGTGCTAGCCAAATGATGGTGGCAGTAGTGGGGCGGAGGTGATGTTTGAGGTGGTAGTGGCATGGTGGCCATAGAGGTATAATGGTGGCTGTGTGGTGGAGATGGTGTTAGTGATTGTACTACGGCATGGTGGTAAATATTCATGATACTTAATATTCTCTGGAAATTACTTTAGGTCTTCCTACTTATAATTAAGTAATAATTAAGTCCATTCTCGCTAAAAACTTTATTTTCTTGTAAGTAGTTATTGATTCTTTAAGTGATACATGGCCACGCATTATTAAATGCACTAAATTGAAAATTGTTGAGAATATTGAGTTTTAAGTGCTTAACTTGCATTATCAAACACACTTTTAGTATGAAGAGTAATTTGCTTAATGAGTCTATTTTGGGCTAGAGGCAAGCTACAAGAGCTATCTAAGCCTTTGTTGTATTGTGTATCACGTATTTGAAAGTGTATGCAATGAGTCTAAGCCTTTGTTGTATTGCTTAATGAGTCTAATATGGTGGGATCAAATGTTGCATCCAGAATATAACTTCGTTCTAGTGAAGTTAAATGGGTCATCATGTTGCAAAGATAAAGAGAATGACTTTGGCGGATCAACACTACAAGAAAATAGGTCAATAGTGACAACTTTGTATTTTATTTTGATAACATATAACATACTTATTAACCTATTTTCTTGTTGAAGCTAAGCAATAAACCATTCACAAAAAGGGGTTACAGCAGGCACAGAATTGAAGTCCAGGAGAAGGGCAAACAGCACAGGTCTAGCACATGCATACTTGAGAAGAAGTTGATGTTCGTTAAAGAAAAAACTCATCCCTCCAAATGTTAAAATTCCAAAGCGATGATGTTAGAAGGAGATGATTAAAACTTGTTGTATGACTTCATCTTATCCCCACTCCTGCCGCTTATTTGTAAAGTACAGAAAGGGTGAATTTTTTTTTTTGTGTCTCCAAAAGTTTTGGTGAACATTTGGCAGTTCACTTGGTTGTTCAAGTCACGTAGCTCTTCTATCATGAAATCCTCGAAGGATTTGAAAACTTGACAATCAAGTGAAATACTAAGGCCTCTCATTACACGAATAAGGTTCAAATTCCTATACTACATCAATTTGAATGTCCCCTCGAGGGGTCACCTCTCCTTTGGAGGGTGTTCATTTTGTGCAAGTGTGTATTCTTGAGCTCAAGCCGACCACATCATGCTTGCGTTTTACTTTGTCGTGAACTCTTATCATCAGCTAAGAGCTGGAAAAGAAGCCTCGCACAGAAAACGACAAAGTCATGATAAATAAATATAAGATTTGTTACCCATAATTTTATATGTAAAATGGTCCATTTTTAGAAATTTGATTTTGGTTTACGAAACAGGTTGGCTTAATTTTCAGCGCTACAGATTCAGTCACTTAACTTTTTCAGTTTCATAAATTTTCAGCATTTAAATTCAACTTTATCAAACAGTCTTTAACTCCAACTTTATTTGTAACCTCAATAAATGTTTGAATTGTTAAATTGGTAAAGATTTTCATAATTATACAATATCAGTACCAGTATAGGAAGCTCAATGCATTGCCTTAGCTGCCTATCCAGATGAGACTGCCGCTATAGAAGAATAGTTACATTTGGTACCGATGTCAATTATTTGCTTGTAATACGCTCTGGCACATTCCCTTGAGCCTTGGGGGCCGGTTTGTAAATGGTTCTTATTGCGTGGGCTTTCGAGGTCATAACAGGACCAAGTGTAAGCACAATTCTCAAATAAGTTAGAGCGTTTGGGGGAGCGTATCTTTCTCACTCTTTTTAAAAATGATCTATGAGGAGTTAGAAATATTTTCAAAATTCTTTTGGCCTGATGCTTTAGAATATTTTTAGTGCTATTTAAGTTATTACTAATCAACTCGTACTCTCAATCAAACTAAGTATATAAAAACTTTGAACATAGGCATTTTATCTCCGTTGTCTTTGTTATGTCAAGTCTTATAATCTGATAACAATTTCAGACTGAAAAAGCTTGATTCAAAGATCGGATGTGCTTTAAATGAGTTATATGTTGGCTTGACGCATCTAAGATAATCTGTTCACTTAGGGTAAATAGAGGCGTTATAAGTAAAGTAGGAATTAGTTTGTATCTGGTGATGAAGATGAAATTGATACAACATTCAGTACTGTTATAAATGGGCTTTCAGTTATAAGCCTCATATGTAATATCCCAAACTTTGAGAGTTATTTAAAATAGTCATTTGTGACCCAAAAAATAAACGGACCCTAATTTTGAACGATGCTCGGGTATTAGTACAGTTTGGGAGCTTTAAAAAATTTTGGGGCAAAATATAATTTTTGAAATTTTGGGGGTTATTTTGTAATTTTTGAAAAAATATGGTGAATGGGAGGCATATGCTATTAAGTAGCATCATTTTGATGACGAGTGGGTGTTAGGAAGTGAAATGAGGGGTTAGTGTGATTTTGGGGTCAAAGCATAATTTTCCTAAACTAGAGGAGTCAAAATACAATTTTAGAAACTTGAGGGGCCATAGTGTAAATTTTGAAAGTTGGCAAATGTGTCACAAGTTGGAGGAATCAGATCATGCACGATCCTAGCTGTTTCAAGCTAACTCAAAGTTGGAAATTATAAATTATTTTAGGATAAGATCTAATGGGATTAAAAATAAAAGGGAAACTTTGGGGTGAAACATGGAAGGAAAGGAAACTTAAGAGCACAACCTGAAGAACACAAACGGGAACAGTGGATACGGCAGAAAGAGAGAAAAAGAAGAGAAGATAGGAAGAAAGAAGAGAAGAAAGGAAGAAAGAAGAGAGGAAAGGGGGAAAGAAAGAAGAGAGGAATTCATTTGGGTATGATTTTTAACCCTAAATTGTGAAGTTATGGAAGAATTAGATAAAATTTTGGTTGAAGAGCATGTGACACATATGTATTTATATATACATATATATATATGGCTATGAATATAGATTCAGGGCATAAATTGCAATGGAATTTTGATGGATTGTGTAATATGAGAATCTAAACCATAACCAAGAAGAAAAGTAAATTAGGGCTTCGCATTTGGGGTGTGTTCAGCGTGTGTGTTTATAGTGTGTTTTAGTGTGTGTGTTCTTCGAGTGGATATGGGTGTTAATGTGTAGTTTGTGATGTAACCAAGTGGTGATAATGTGAAACTAATGAAAAATTCATGCGTGATTGGGGGAAAAGTGTGCCCATATGTGTGTGACGGGCTGAAGGAAGAAGAAGACTTGTGTGTGTGCTTAAGGTGTGTTAGTGTGTGTGATGATCTGAATAGTAGATGTAATTGTCACTAAAAGTGAAGATTTAATAAACAGGTTTAATCCGAATTTTCAAAAATAGTTAGGGTCAAATTTAGCCAAAGTACCAAAAAAAGACTCTAGTTATTTTTAGAATACCTGTATCGTGCAAAAATTTCAGAATTTTCTGAGGTCGGGAAAGGGGTGAATAGATGCGGGAAGTTTGGAAATTTACGGTAAAATTTAAAATATCAAACGAATGCGGTTTTGAGTGAAAATTTTATGAAGACTCTAGGATGCTGAGAAGTTCCATTTCCCAATATTTTGGGTCGTTCCAAAGTCGTTAGCTATTTTTGGCCGAACCGACTTTTTAGTGCTCGATCTAGACACCTGTTCGGAATTTTCGGACGAAAATTCTTTAAAATACTTTTTTGGCCAGAAAGAATATCAGGATGCTTAAAATGAAATTTTAAGATTTTTTGGAATTTTTCTGGTGCTTAAAACCCCTAGGGGCATTTTGGTAATTTGCCACCTTGAGGGGGTATTTTGGTAATTTCACCTATATAGGATATTTTGTTTAAATTGACATACAATAAGGTTATTTGGGTGATTATACTGACGGGAAGGCCATTTGGGTGATTTAAGTCTGATAGGGGCTTTTTGGTAATTTTACACCTCATGGGCGTTTTGGTAATTTTACATACACGGTGAGGGAGGTTCATTTAAGGAGCATGTGTAAGTTCGTAATAAGTTATAATATTATGCTGTAGATTATGTTCTGATGATTTGATCATTCCGTTTAGGATAAAGCTAAAGACTTCCGGTTAAGATAAGCTAGCTGAGGATTCAGGTAAGGGATTCTATCTGAACCTTTGGTAAGGACTTTCGTCCGAACCCTTATTTTGATAACTCGTACTCATAAGTCCTCCTTTGATACATTTATGACTTATGTCAAACTCTGAATTGTGTACTGATATCAATGTGTTATTGCCCAGAAAACCCCAATGTTGAAACTGAATCGATTATTTAAAAATCTTGTGATGCTTGCCTGTATTGCATGTTAAGCAAATTTAATAATTTTTTTGTCTACGTTCTTTAAAATTGTTGTGCCTAAATCCGATAACTATTTGCAATCGTTTTGCTGTTTATTTGTGGTTTTCTTCAGGAAATTCCGAATGATGACTTATTTGGTATGTTATGGTTATTAAAATCCGATCTGATTCTAGTGATTTGAGCTTATGTTAAAGCTTATTGATATTGTTGATTTTTCTGTGTTGACCTGGGAATCTGTTCTGTTCTGAGGCGGGAGTTATAAGGTTGGTTTGAATCCTGCATGGAATGCAGGCTAGTACCTAAATGGACTAGTATTCTGGTACATAATGCATGTGTACACTCTGTTAGCTTGCCGAAATGGCATTGCAATCACCCCAGGATCAATAATGATTTTTTATTTTCTCTATTTCGTATAATGCAGTGACTGCTAAGGAAATCTTCAGTGTGTTTTGGAAAGAACTGTCTCAGACGATCTGTGTACGTTTTGAAATCCTTTGGAAAACCATCATCGTATTTTGGAATGATGGCTTTTATGATAATCTTTTATTGATCGTTCTGAAACCCATCCTAAGCATTATTGTTTATTTTAGTTTATATTTCTAATGAATTTTGATCCTTTTGGAAATCATTGAGTTTTAACTGTTTCAAGTATTCTGGAAATCTTCGTCGATGGGATTCTTGGAATCGTGTTGTAATTATTTTTTGGTCTTTGTACGACCTTTCTAAGCTCTCAAACGCTCACCCTTCATTTGATTCCTTTCTGCAGGTTGATCAACAGTAAGTTGCTCGGGAATGGGGTTTAGAGTCAGAGTGAGATTTCGATGAGCCCCCATCACCATTGTATAGTAAGATCTCTGCGTGGATTGGTACTGTTAATTTGTTTCTTAGAAATTTGAATTACGAAGAACCTAAGCTATAATAGTTTAAGCTAAGCCGTTGTGATCTAGTGTTTGAGATATCTGAGTTGATGTTTAATTAGATGATTTGGAATATGTGTTAGTGAACATGTTTTACAGGTTTGATGTGATTCGGTAGGCTAACGACCCGGGAGTTCGGGGCGACAGAACTCTGAATTTTCGGGGGCTTTATACCATATCGATCAAATTTGCAGCTGCCACGTGCCTTAGTGTGCCTATGTTGCCATTCAGTTCATGCTAAGCTTCACTGATTTGACATGATCTTGCCACGTGTTAAGACTGGACAGGGCTTCATTCTACCTTATTACCTAAGTTTCCATCTAGCCTTTGCTACGTTTTTTTTACATCTTTTCCCATCACGATGTTGCACAATTAAAACTTCATGCCTTCTATGAGTGAGCCATGTCTTATTCTTTAGTCCCATCATGCCTTCTACGTTTTTTTCACATATCGATTGGCCACTGTTGTCATTGATTTGACAGTTTGATAATCACAAACCTACTTCAGGTTGAACCAACTTGAAATGAGGATTTGTCTTATAGGTCGATTCATGTAAATGCCTCGGGCGAATCAGCCCTACTAGGCCGAGTCATTTGTATCTTTACTTGGTGCAGACATGCAATGGCTCTCTTGCTCGGCACTAGGACACTTTTTTTATATTTTTTTATGCATGCATCCATTACTTTTGTAAAAAATTGATCTTTGCATACTTTGTACATTTACTATTACTAGTAGTTGTGCACATGCGTTGCACATGAGTATTTTCGAAATCATTTGTGAGCAATTGTCGTCTATAAACTTAAAGCAACAAATTTTTCTTTATTAAACAATTAAGTATCTGACCTACTCTAAACTTATTACCACATACACCACCAGTTTTCAACTTCTCAAATTATGTTAGCACCTCTTTTGCTTTCAAAAATCACCTTACTGCAATCAGCAAGTAACACGGGCTCAATCAAGTCCTGAACACAACTTCTCCTTCATCTCTTGATTTGCCTAATGATTTAGAAGTGAGTTCCAATTCCATAATGAGGCTATAGAGAGGATAGATAATAGTATTCTCATTAACAGTGCATTACAATGTCTATTACATGTGAACACTTGAAGATGCAAAAAGTCTCAGCTTGCAAATAACTACTCTTATTTTGTGGCAAAAGAATGCCAGGCAAGTTGTTTGACGATAGCCAAAGGGTACAGATAATGTGGACCTAAAAGCACTGGGTCTGCAAGTTGGGTTTAACCACCCCAAACCCAAGAAAGTGCGGGCTATTACCCGGAATCAACACACTTAGTTATAAAATGAATTATAATGGGTGGGTTCATCAATTCTAGTAAGTTATGTTGGGTTGGACTTTTAAAACCCATTTATGCAAAAAAAAAAATCATATATTGGTGGTATACAAATAAAGAATCACCAACATCTATCGTCATACCGCCAGCTACCACCCTTCACCATTGATAACCACCGGTGACAACTACCAATGGCAACTGCCTTCTCGTCTGCTGAACGTTGCCTACATTGTTAGTGACCGCCGAAACCACTGATGATACCCTTGATCATGGCCACCATTGTCGGTCGCTGCCATACTCGCTAAAGCCGCCTCAGCTACCGGTAACCACCACCTTTACCACACAGTAGCTAACGCTGGCAGCTGTCACCTCCTGCCACCGGCTGTCACCTCATGCTACATGCAGCCTTCATCATTGTCAACCATGCACCACCTCTTTACTTTTTGTGCAAAATAAAAACAAAACCATTACTTATTTTGATCAACTTATTCAGACCTAAGGATACCAACAAACCCATTGAGTCAAAGCTTGTTAGGTTTAAAAGCATACTGGCTTTATTAGGATGGGTATAAACCCAAACCCAACCCAACCCACCTAAGTTGTGCCTCTATATAGTATAATAAATTATTGGTTGCAGTGACTGAAAACATATAGTTGTAATATGGCTCACTTCAAAACTACACACTACAGTATACTCGAAATCCAGCTTAAGTACTTAATTGCTTAAATGTATAAAATCAGTAACTTAAACTACTTTTCAGCCCAAACAAGTCCAACAACGAAAGGAGCTCAGCAAAGATTAGTTTTCTTAGGGTCTATACGGTCGCAACTTAAAAATTCATGTCATAGACACCTGGCACCATTGTCACCTTCTTAACTACTTACATGTGATGTTAGTCACATTTGTTCAAAGCCATTAACACAGTCTTTTTTTTTCTTCCTTGCGTTCTCCCTATCTCTGGCATAGTATCTGTCTTTCACCTTTATAACCACCATAGCACTACCAATCTGCCACCACCACCCCTCAATCGACACACATTCATTACCATCCAGTCATCACAATGCGACACTTGTATCACCACAGGCCATTAACCACAAAAGTTGCTATAAGATGCTCGTTTCCACTATCGCGCACGAGTCCAACACCACCACATTTTTCTACCTTGCCTAGACCTAAACCGCCAACACCTTTAAACCCCCCCCCCCCCCCCAAAATTCTCATACAATGATTGCTTCTCCTCCATTATCTCTCTTCAAATCCATTATTGTAAAGATATAGCTTATACCGGTTTCAATCACTACTCTGCAAATTCAGCAACTCATCAATGTCGTCATCAATATGCAATTGCATAATCAACAACAACAGTAGATGAAAAATAATTACAACCACATTAATGATAAAGCACTGGCCATGGTGGTTGTGGTAGAGGGTGACCTAGACAAATCCACACCGCTTACTCTAGAAAGAGATTAAATATTAGGGAATAGTAAATGGAACCAACAGATCCAATGGATGCTTATAGAACTGTTCTTCCAAGATTATATATCAACAGAAAGATAAGTCTTTGTTGTGTATTTTATGATTAGTAAGGTTGTATAGTAAAGTAGCATTCTAAGTGAATTTACAAAAAACAAAGGCGGCAACTACTTGGTCAAATATTTTTCTTGGCTTTACAACTTCAAGTCTTTCATATGATAATCTCCTATTGGTTTGGCAACATGAGAAAAAACCTATTATCCATACAGAAACCTGCAAAAAAAGGTTTATGCATTAGATGTTTCACTTTTACACTTCTAGAGAACTGAAGTTCGTCAAGATAGCATAACATAAGGAAAATATTTTCTCATTCCTGCTATAGGAGTCACGTGTTTCACGCCTTACATTGTTCTCCTACGCATTCTCCTTCCAAAGGGACCCTTTATATGGACCACAATGAAGTTATAGACATTAGCCACCTTGTATCAAGAGCAAGTTTATAAATTTTCAAACAGTATGTACAACAATCGTTGCCCATGAACAATCATGTAAAAAAAAGGGAAATAAAAACAATAGAGTTATCTTCTTTTTAACCATCCAAGCCAACCCATTCACAAGAGGGTAGTGTATGTACATTATCCATATAATTAAAGGAAGTGGAAAATGATACTGGACATAGCACCAATCTTTTCGTAGAAATCTTAAATCAATTTCTCAAGGATAAAAATTTGAGACACATTTCTACAATCAATCATGATAAAGAAGTGGAAGAGCTCATCAAATGTTCACCAATATAGCAATAAACCAAGGAAAGAGGATTTTCGTGATTAATTTAAGCAGCTCTTAAAAAACAAACAATCAAGATTTAGAGAAAAAATAAAAAAAAATGTGAAAGAAAATTGTAAAAGGTATTGAAATGTGTGTCAAGCTTTAACTTCAAGAATAAGCTAAATGAGATTTCAAGCAAAAGCATAACGAAGCTAATACGCCAAAAGCCTTGGAAAACAACCATGGCAATAATTGATCCCTAACGAACAACTATAATTCAACCATACCACTACTCGTCTTCAAATCCTTCACTCAAACTCTAAATGGATTTTTAGCGTTGGAAGGAAGGAAAGCAACCTTGATCCTCATAATGGCTCAAATCCAGGGCATCAACATGCCCATCACACTCAACAATAGTATGAAGTGACTAAAGTACCAGAGTAGTAGTTTGGAAACTTAATGAAATAAACACATTCTAATTGGATACCATTCATTAACTAAACTAAACAGGAGGAACATCAAGGGACAACAACAAGCAAGAGAAATAAGTTAAAGGGCATCCATCAATAAAAAAGAAAAACGGCTTCTTCTATTCATTTCTGCTCTAAACTTTCTTATTGTTTTCCATAGCACCTTGGACTACCAACAAAGATCCATCCATCTTTTTACTAATCAATTACAAGGCCTCAACTTAAGCTATGAATTTCATCCTTCTTACTTGCACTTCTTCTATCAGGATTATATCTTACAATCCACCTCCAAACCTCTTGTTGATCCTTTTCTCATTCACAGTAATCCTACAAGACCCCCCTTCACTAAAATTTGCATCTCCTTTCAGCCTCCCAAAAGAACCTTCACATTGATGATCTCCACCCCTCAGGCTCCAAATTCTGAAACTGACACTGGGAAAGGAAACTCACTCATCTTCGAAATAGTACTACGTTTTTTACTTTGATGACAAATCAAACTTCAAATTGATGAACCTTGACTCATCCATGCCCCTGAAGTCACTTTCTTTGACTGGCAAAAGTTCCTTGTAGAACACTGGAAGAACCATCCATGAATGCATCTTTCAATCCACTTTTTCTTGGTTCTACTTCACCCAAACCACATTGTTTCATACCCTCTCCTATCACATATGCGACACCCTCAACCCTGGTGACATCACCGGGCTGAATTATTGATCATAATCACCTTTAAAATACTGTGCTAAATACAGAGCAACTATGTCCTCATACTCATATATCATTAATAGACGCTCCAAAATGCGTCCTTACAAAACCACCAGACACTTCAAAAGTCTACAGAATCATTTGCCTAAGCTCTGATACCAACTTGCGACACCCTCAACCCTGGTGACATCACCGGGCTGAGTTATCGATCATAATCACCTTCAAAATCATGTGCTGAATACAGAGCAACTACATCTTCATACTCATATATCATTAATAGACGCTCCAAAATGCGTCCTTACAAAAATTTTCTTACAAACATACATTATACTGCAGCGAAAGACTTTTAAGTCTCTAAACAACATGAATATTTACAACCTAATATACGACTGTAGTCGTAGGATTCTTAACAACCGATCTCACAGCTCAATCTTTACCTCACATAGCGCATCCCCTTGCTCAACTTTTCTAACTTGTTTCTCTTCCCTTCTCTAAAGGGTTCTCTTTGATCAACCTTATAGCCTGCACAATACAACATAAGAAATGAGCGCAAATCGCCCAGTAAAGACAACACGAGGAATATCGTGTACAAATGATTCAAAAGACTCGGAGGAATAATAATCATCTCAACGATAACAATGAATCAAGAGTAGTCAATAAATTTCAGCATCAACATAACTTCTCAAACGATAATTTTTCTTTCGTTAGACTGAGCGGCTTTAAGGCCCAACAGAATAGCATTACTGCCACCTCCTCATGGACTGGACTGACTGACCGACCGACTGACTATGCAAGTGGACCCGAAATCCAAGGGCGTAAAGGTAAACATCATTCAAATACAAATCATTAAAATCATCAATATCAAAAGAAAATCAAATGCAATGCACATGGACATGACAGACAGGACTCGACCAGACACAACAGACTCTGCTCGAGCGACATTCATCCTCTTTGGCCAGTGATCATAATTCATAGGCCATCCTCCTCATATTGATGTCCCATTTCACAGGATGTTCATCTTAGTCTCAAGGAAATAAAAGAGACATTGTCAACAAGCAGGGAACTCATTTAGAGTGCTTTCCCTAACCACGTTACAACCAAGCAACAAGACATCATTAACGGGGCGGACCAAGGAAAAATTTATTCCACCTTATGTCCTCAACAACACAGCTCAACAAGGAATACTGGATCAGAAGATCAACCAGTGTTCAGACCCAACAACATGAGTTCAAAGTGACATCATCAACAGGGCGGACTTGGGAGAAATTTGTCGTAAGCCCTCAATAGCGTTCTTACATAAGAGAAATGTTGGTTATCAATAAATGCCAACATTTCATAACAGCAACGCAACGATCACCACAGCATCATTCTCAACGATAGGGCGGACTCATGAGAAGTTGCCACAAGTCCTCAATGGTGTTCTCAAAGAGAAGAGATACCAGCTATCAATAATTAACAGCATCTCGCAACCTCCACAAAACAACCCTACACAACATCATCATCATCCACTTCAGGTATGCTAATCAAATCAAGTCATAGCATACTAGGACACCCATCATCCTCACTAAATTCTATCAACAGGGCGGACTAAGGAAATTTCTTCTACCCTAAGTCCTCGACAGCACAATTCAAATATACGTATACCGGTCGCAATGACTACAGGCTTCTAATCATAACAACAATAATTCAACAACACGTCATCAACATGGCATGCTAATCGAAACAATGAATTAGCATATGAGAACCTCATTGTCCTTACATGCTTGGCTTATAGCCGAAGCAACTCGCAATCTCTAATCGCAACGAGCTGCATCACCTAGTCAAATCATAGCCTGCTCGTTAGTCATCATTCAACATATACGCACTCCTTATTCTACCCTTTCCCATTTAACCGTTCATAGCATCTTACGATATCTAGTTAATTCGATCTGATAATCGGATCCTTAATCTAGCCTTCTCAACTTATTATCGATAACAACCCTCATTTTAGACACACTACCACTATTTCTCACTTCTCACCCCTCCGAATGCTAAATTATGCGCGTTCTAAAAAATTTAGCGCTAACATGGCAAATTACCAAATTACCCCTGATAGCCGCTACATCACCAACACCCCAAAACTACTTTTTAGATGTACTGCATCATTTATAGACCAAATATTTCCTCAAAAAATTTTAAAGGAAAAATTACCAAAACACCCGTCTAGTGGCCATCGCCCCAACAAACGTCTCAAAATTACTTTAAAATAACTTTTCAGATGTCTTACATCCCTTTTCGGACTAACAAGTCCTTTGAAAAACTTTACCGAGAAATTTATCAAAATACCCCTCTCCGGGTTGTAAATTACCAAAAATATCCCTGAGGGTTCCCGGCCTCAGAAAAATCTCAAAAGCACTTTAAAACGCTATTTTAGGCCTCCTGGATTCATTCTTGAGCTAAAAAAAATTTTTTACAGAATTTTCGCTCAAAAATCCCGAACCGATGTTCGGACAGAGCGCTTAAAAGCTCGTTCGGCCAAAAATAGCTAACGACTTCGGAATGACCCAAAATCTTGAGAAATGGAACTTCTGATTATTATAGAGTCCTCATAAAATTTTTGCTCAAAACCACTTTCGTTTGATATTTTAAATTTCACCATAGAGTTCCAAACTTCCCGCATCCGTTCACCCTCTTCCCGATCTCGGAAAAATGTGAAATTTTTCCACAATATAGGTCTCCTAAAAATAACTAGGGTCTCTTTTTTGTACTTTGGCTAAATCGACCTCTAGCTATTTTTAAAAAGTCATATTAGAACCTGTATATTGAATCTTCACTTTTTGCAACAATTACATCTACTATTCAAATCATCACACACACTAACAGACCTTGAGCGCACACACAAGTCTTCTTCCTCCTTTAGCCCGTCATACACCTGGGCAAACTCTTCCCCCAATCCCACATGAATTTCTCATTAGTTTTATATTATAATCACTCGGTTATATCACAGATTACACATGGACACCCTAACTCCACTTAATTTACACAATTACATCGTATAAATCCATATCCATATCCACCCGAAGAACACACACTCACACAAATACATGTTTACTGTGTAATTTCATCCAAAAATAACCCAAATGAAACCCACAATTTCTTCACAATTAATGGTTCGAGATGGAGAGATTACCCCGTTAGGGTTTAGGATTTTTTTTTCTTCTTCTTTCTTCCTCTTTTCTTCTCTTCTTTTTCTTCTCTTTTCTCCTCCCAGTTTCTGGGTTCTTCACGGGTTACTGTTCATGCCCAGCAACTATTCACGAGTTTCCCTTAATTCCACTTTCCACCCCACAAACTTTCTTTTATAATTTCCTCATTCAACTTCATCCATTCTTTATTTTATTCTTTGTTTAACTTAGTCAGCTTAACATCAACTAGGAGGTGGCAACATTCGGATCAGCTTCTCCAAAGCTTGTGACACCTTTTGCAAATATTCAAAATTTGCACTTTGGCCCCCCAAAGTTTCTAAAATTACACTTTGGCCCCTCGACTTTGAAAATTTACAATTTGGTCCCAAAATCACCCTAACCCCTCCTTTAGCCCCCTAACACCTCATTATCATTAAAATGATGCTACCTAATAAGAATATGCATCCCGTTCATCATCTTTTTCCAAAGTTACATTTTTGCCCCTTAACTTTCTAAAATTGCATTTTTAACCCCCAAGGCCACACTAACCCCTTATTTAGCTACCTAACACTTAATCATCATCAACATATTGCTACTTAATAAAAATAACACCCCTTAATTAATCAAACTTACGGTTAGATTAATTTTCGATATTTTCGGGGTATCACAACATATGCAACAGATGAGTAATGAGCACAATGTAATCAGTGAATTATGTTAAACCAGAGTAATTGTTCTGGTTGGCTGTAATCCAAAGTGTGATTGTCCCTCATCCCAATGAAATCCTCCCATTGTCAGTGCCTTGTTCAATTTTAGCAAGATTCGACACCCCATATTTACTACGCTATGTAAATGTAATTCCCAAAATTTGATTTTCATTTTACTTTTCCAAACGCAATCCATGGCACCAATTTGAAGTACCCAAAAGGTGACGATATAGTTATTGTCATGATCATCTTAGTAATGATTAGTGCTCTAGATCTACTGAGCTTGAAAAGGTTTATTCCAGCACTCCAACCTGAAGAGTCAGCAGATAGGTTTCTCGGGCTAATTAGAAAAGCGCAAGTATATCTATAGATTTTTCTTTGTATTGATACCCTAATAGTAATCATGCTACAACAAAATGCAAACTTTCGAGTTTGCTAGCTGCCAACTCTCTCTCTCTCCCTCTCTCCCCCCTCTTACACACACACACACACACACACACTAAATTTTCTAATTTCTTCAATACCTTCAGACTGATCAACCCAAATTTATGGGACACTCTAATTAGAAGGCTCTCCTTATGCAATCATTGATCTAAACAGTTTCTTGTCTCTAGTGCTTAAGACAATGTTCCATTGTGGTCATTAAGTTAGCCCATGCATCGCCTACATATATTCAGAGTTACATGCTTGAGCATAATGAGAAAAGAACTCTTGAAGTGGTGTAATTGGAATCAAAGCAAGATACCCACGCAATGAATTCTTGATTTCTATAGAATTGTACTCAATAAAATAGTCAATTATGGCTTCAATTATTTTGTTAAATAAGACGTCCAACATTTTTCTACAAGTATACAAATATGGAGGAAGATTGTATCTGAAACTAAAGAAGTCAAAACAATAAGGCATAGCCTAAAACGTAAACATATAACTTATTCAAATATAGTCATAGCAAAAGTGTCAATCTGAAACAAATATACAAATGGCCAGGAAATTTATGCTCCAATACTAATTAATTAACCATATAGAAATGATCCTCGTATAACTAAAAACAATGCAGCCCAAAATGGTTACTAAGGGATTAAGTTAGTACTCCCAACACGTGGTTTGTTAGCAAAAGTGGTTCAGCAATTAGTATTCTATTTTAATTCGAAACATTAATAAGAGCTCGACACAACAATTACTCCTTAAAGGCACTTAAATCTTAAAAGGGAGTGCTTCAAATCACTTTCCCTTCTGTCCCTGTCAAACTCCTTTAAAAAAGGAATCTGGATCATCTAATACACATTAACTTAAAAAAGTTACCAAATTTGTTTTCCTTGTTTCTTTTTTGGCCTTAATTAGGTTGTGGAGTCACTGAAATATGGGTCATTGACAAGCATAGTTATCAATACCGTACTGGTACCGGTCGTAGCGGCCGGTACGTACCATTTTTTGCCTTCTACTGGTACGATATTCCTTATATTTTGTACCGGTTAAAAAATCGCTTCGTATCGGTTGTACCGGCCGGTACATGTGATACTGGCCGAGAACTACGTACCGGTCGAGATATTGTCTTTTGTACCGATTCCTTAAAAAATGTAAAAATAACAAATTTTCTTAAAATTTTTATAAATTGACCATATAAAGACTATATGGAAAAATACTATAAGTTCTTTTATATCGATCAAAGCCTCTGTAGCCTCTTACTCATAATATTCATTTAACTTTGATTTACTTTATACCTGAAAGCTTTGATTATATTCTTTCATTTATATGATGTACTGCTTTACACACATGTGCACGAGCACACACACAAAAACAACTTATCTTGAACCCAAAGACATTATTATTGAACAAACAGCTTATTTGTATATAAGAATTAGCGAAAGAGATAGTTGAAAAAGGGGATAATCCTAGATGAGGTAATTCAATTGAATAAACTATTTAGTTTATTTAAAAACTAAAGTAATTTAAGCTCTCTAGGACAAACACAATTTATTCTAAAGGATATGTGAGTAAAAAAAATTATATATATATAATGTTAGTTCGCCAATGAGTAAGTATTACAAATGCAAATCATTGAGGCGGTATCGAGACGGTACCGATACGTACCATTTTATAGAAAAAGGTACCCACCCCGGTACGGTATTCATAACGATGCTGACAAGTGGACAAGGTTCTCGCGAATACAAAACCATGAGACAATATGCTTCAATACCTTTTTATTCAATACAATACTTTTCCTTACTGGACCATTAAAAGATAGGTTCTTACGATAACAGAGATATGTTGATTGGTTGAAGCATGTCATATAAGAATCCAAAGCAGAAAAATGCCTTCTACAAGTGACCACTATATGTCACGCGCCACACCAAATCAGAGGCTATTAGATAAAGGGCTGACGAAGAGTAGCACGATAGATTGCTTATCAGGGATCTTTACCCCATATTACTATGGATTAAAAAGTTTTGTTCCCTGCCGACACTTACTTCTCTCTCACAAGTATCTAACCATAGTGCTAGAATTTAGCCTCACTTACCATTGGCAAATAAGAGCTTTTATAAAACATTACTATTTTCTAACCACTCAAAAAAAAAAGTCTAAACTTGATATGTTCAAGAGTTTTGTTGGCAACTGAACACAAAAAAAAAAAAAAAGTCTAATCTCTAGTCTTGAAGAAGTAATGCAGTGCCTTACAAATAATTGACCTCAAATTCTTGAACATCATGAACCGAAAACTGACTTTCTCAAAATTGCAAACATTAGTGAACATAAATTTTTGGTAAGTCGGCAGTTCTCTGCAATCTCTGGAAATTTAGTTTGGTAATTTCTTGGTGGCGCCATTCATTAACTTGGCCAAACCATGAAAAGGCCATATCTATTTGCTATACCCACTTTCTCTTCAACCCAACCAAATAATTATAAGCAAACCAAAGAAAGCAAACATGAATGAATCGGGTAATTGACTAATTTTATCAAATGCTTGTTTGAGATGATATAAAGTATGTAACACCAAAAGACCCTAATCCTAATACGAAAAGTAGTAAAGAAATTGTAAAGTAACCACAAAATCATATTCATAAGAACAAAAACCAGTGTGTGTGACTGAGCATGCATGTCTAGGGGGAGTGTTGTGTGTTTGTATGGGTGTGCATATGAGGCAAAAGATGTAAAAGAGGAGAAGTTTTTAGCTAAGGAACATCAGGGGGGTGGAGAGTGGGGAGAGAGTGTCATTTACGCACAGGCCTATAATGGCCAAGGGATGATAAAGGTTGGTCAAGCGCTGGAAAGTTGCTGCTACATGTAAGTTCAGGTACGTTTGTCCTGGCATGCGGAGTTGTTCAAAATGCCATCAATCTATGCATAAGTTGTCCGACTTTAAGTAAAGCAATTAAACAAGGAACAACTTCCTAGAAATCAAAAACACTGGTCCATTGGGGAACTAGGAACTGCATAATGCCGGTTTTATCCATCAACTTGAATAGTGTATTCATAGAAAAGAAAGGTTTGTTGCATTTAAATTCCTTAGCTGATGGGTTGAGGATAAAAGGGCGGTATTTGGGGGCATCCACCAAGGAAGCGGGTCCTAAGATGGCATATGTAAGATAACAGCCGATAGAATATCTTGTTGTTGATTTTGATACTTGAACCCCAATTATAAACATAATAATAGTTGTAGTAAAACTACAATATTGTTGTCTTTACTCAGAAACAAAATTGGTCAAGTGTTAGTTGATTATGTGGTTTGAAGAGCAACCAACAAAGTAGGAGAAAGGAAACAATTGAACAAACATATGGTGTGCAAAAGTGCAAAGATAGCAAGAAGCAATTAATCCATGAGTAAGATAAGATGAGCAAATACATGTACAATAAATAAAAGCAGAGTAAGTGTAGTTTGAGATGAGCAAATACATGTACTATACGGGAGAGGAAGTTTCACTTAGCCAAAAAGCCAGTTTTTTACAAGATTTGAGATGGGATCTTGGTGGCCGGCGAAAGGTTAAGGTTGAATTCGTCATTTGGGGCGTGTTCTGCCGTAACATAAGATTCGTCATTTGGGGCATGTTCTGTCGTAGCATAAGAGGCAGGTTCTTGACGAAGCGTTGTTATTCGGCTAAAGTTCATCTACATGTTCTTGTGAGGAAAGTAAGATTTGCAATGGGATCTTGGTGGTCGGTGAAAGGTTGATGTTGAATCCGTCATTCGGGGCATGTTCTGCCATAGCATAAGGCAAGTTCTTGGCGATGCGTTGATATTCGGCTGAAATTCATATACATGTTGTTGTGAGGAAAGTGTCAAATTCTTGTTGTTGCAAGGAAATTCTCTGAGGATGGGGAACAGTTGAGGGAGCGAAGGTGTAAGTTATGTTTTCCTACTATTGTACTAATTTGAGGAGTCGTGAACAGGCGGCCGTGTTTGCATCGGTTTTGAAAGAGGCCCAAAGATAATTTGTAATATGGAGTATCTTTGAGGTCATTTTTTTCATAAAAATGTGTAAAAACATGTCTAAACACATCACACTTTTAAGACATTAAGATAAGATAAGATAAGATTAAGATAAGATAAGATTAAGATTAAGATAAGATAAGACAAAGAGATAAAGAGATGATAATTATATTATTATATTGTTGAAAAAATTGAGCTTCATATGCTTGCGGGTTAATTAAAGTCCGTAATGTTAGGACAAAATTACAATCAAGGATATTATGTTTTAAAAGGTAACATACAGTGACCAACAAGTTTGAAAAGGTATAAGAAGTGTCCATCCGTCATTGACCCATTAAAAAAGTGTACTTTTTACTGATGTTGTCAATACATAACTGTAAAATGTCTATACTATCCCTATACTATATATACATTTCATAGAAATATATACGTATATAATTTTCAAACCCTAATTATCATATGAGGGTCTTTGAAAATTAAGGTCTTTCCCTTGTAAACCACCATCACAGTCACACATCACAAAGCCTACCGCCCCACTGTCGTATCCCCTACCACCACATTTGGCTTCTATCAGCCACCGCCATTCCTGCCACCTGGTTACCACCATCCGATTACAGACCAAACCACTAATAATCGCCCCACAAACCATAGATTTACTGATCTAACCAACTGCCACCATCATAGAATTAACATAAAAAAGCTTGGACATGTTTTTGTTGGTGGTTGATATTGTTGGTGGTGGTTGTAGACTTATTGGGGACAGTGGTGTGGATCGTCGGTGAGGGTGTTGGTGGCGGGTAGCAATTTCGATGTGGATCAGCGTGCGGGTGGTTGGATCTGATTTGGCTACGGCAATGGCTTGCTGAATATGGTTTGGTGTTGTGGCAGTGGCTGGCTGTTACAGTGATCGGTGTTGTAGCTATTGTGGTTGCGGCGGCAGCGTGAACGAGGCTGTAGTGGTGGCAATTGGTGTGGGTGTGTGTGCACATCAATCTCTCAGCGTGTGTTGATTATGTGTGTGGGTATCCTTGATCTACAATTTTTTATACTTCCTGCACCTATTGGACATAGAAAGCATGCTCTTGTCACTGTCACCCGCAATTCCAATTGAAAGCATTTCAAGCTGCTCGGTGTACATTCAAATGTATAGGAAAACTTGATCACTTAGAAGGCCAGACACTAACAACCACTAGAGACCTGTGCACGATTGAACAATTGCATTAAAACCTTCATATGATGGCTAGATGGTCGTTCGGTATGGTTTGGTTAAGTTGAATGTGCAGAGTCTATACCATATGTATTTGGGGCAATTTTTCTACCCTAACCTCAGGACCTGGTGTAATTGTCCCTGTGCTTTTCCGTTCCTTTGTTGTTAAAGTTTATTTTAGTGATACTTATTCACCTTTTAGAGCCGGTATGAAGCAATTCCCGTATTTAAATCTAAAGAGAAAAAAAAAGTTTGAAATGCCGCTAAATGGCTAGCATTTAATCTTTTGTCGCCCAAATTGTTTTCTTTTCACCATCAGTATTCCTTTTCCTTCTTATGAAACCTGATCCGAACAGTTTAATATAATATTAATAACTTTTATTTAATTATATTATATCAAAATAATATTATTTTGAATTGTCACTAAAAATGTGATTCTAATTAGCGACACATTATTATTCGAGTGCTTTGAGGTAATTTTTTTTTTTTTTGGAAGTAACGTAAGAAGTTTATACTTCCACAGAACCGTTAGACCGCCGACCACCACCAAAGAACCCATTCCACCACTCCATCAACCAAAAACCTCTTCACCCAATCCAATTGACCTCAATTGCAGCGGCCATCATATATTAGTTTAACTTCCATACGGGCTTGTGCTTTGTTTTTCCTTTGCTCCGCTGCTGGCGAGGAACATACATGGCTCTATGCAATGTGATCGACTGTTGCCTCGATTCAATCAGACAAGTCCGTCCCTCTTTTCTCTTATTGGAGTATTCTTTTTGTGCTTTGTCATTTGACCTTTGTTGAAGATCATTGCCTTGTTTGGTACTTCAGATTTCAGAGGAAGTTGAAGGTGCGATCGTCTATTTAGATGCTGGGTGTACGGAGAGTTTCCAGTTTCTTGGGGCATTCCCTTTATTACTTGAGATAGGGGCACACGCCGTTTGCAGCTTAGAGAACATGTCTTCTCTTGATGTGGTGAGAACCCAGTTTCATTAGATGCTTCGTTTCCTTTTCTCGTTATACCCCAAGTCACCAGTTCGGGAGCGAAAGCAAGCGTAAGAGTGGAAATTTTGGTAGTGAGAGCGTACGAGTGGAAAATATGGTAGTGAGAGCGTGGTGGCGCAAAGCAAAAGCCAGGATTGAGAGCGGGAGCGCTGGCCACATTGAAGGATTTGGTGACCTAGATTATGCAATCGCGGCATTATTTGCTGAAATTGAAGATTTGGCTGTGTTCCTTGTTAATTTTGCAACCTCAAGCCGATTTTTTATTTTCCTGTCTTAATTTTTTTTTGTTACCTTTCTTTTCCAGGTGCTTCAATCGAACTCGAATTTCGATTCAGGGAGGAAAATTGTGGTCATTGCGTCATGTCTATTAAGCAATGCACATCGATACATTTTGCGTTGTCTCAGCACACATCAATGTCTTTCCCGCTGCACTATATTCACATCTATATCAGAGGTGCTTCTTTAGCGTTAATGTTGCCTTGTGTTTTCTTCCTTTTTTATATGTTCTAATACCAAGGATTAACAACTCTCTCGTGAAAACTCCTTCTATGCACTTGCATATTCTTCGCATTGTTCAATTGCTAACATTAGGATAAGTATGCTCGCTTATCTAGCTTGGGCAACTCAATTTATTTCAATTAAGCGATTATTCTCTCAGTTTGCTAGCTCTGACAAGTAGTTTAGTACATTGATCAGTTAGAAGAAAAACAGTTGAACCCCATTGTGGAATGACCCTTAGAGAGTACCTCACTCATTCATGAATTAGCTGATTGATCTTGGTTTCTCCTTTTGTGCAACTAAAGTTGAGATTTAATTGCTAATGAAGGACTAAGCATTTTGATGATTTGATCTTCCTTGGGCAAGCATTTGGGAATATATGGTAGTGGAGAAAATGGAGGTAGGGGTGAAAAGAAGAGACTTTTTCTAACTATGTAATCTGGCAAGAATTAAATTAAGTTTAAAGGAATCTGTTAGGTTATGAGAAGTGGAAAAGCATTTTCTTTTTGAACTAATTGGTGTTTATATTCTATAATTTGGAATATTTGATGGCAATGAGTAGGTTTTGTACTTTAGTTCACATTAGAATCAGCCCTTTTGTTTTTATAACATGCTAATATTCTTTACTAACTAAAACTTTCATGGAACCAACTCCTTTCCATGATGTACAATATCTTTCCTTCCCAAAATAAATGTTTGGAATGCACTTTTCCTCCATCGGATAATAGTTGTTGTGAGCACTCGTGTAGTGCACATTATTTACCTTTTTCCCAAATTTAGCCTTACTACCCTTAACATAAGTGATTTTTGGTCTTTCTATCTAAGGGCAAAGTATGGAATTTAAGCATTGACTTTTACCCATTTGTAAGATCCATGAGAAGGTGAGTTGAGGTAATATTGCAGTCGACTAAGCTTGGGAGGTTTTTCTGTTTTCTCTCTCTTCAGCTTGTTCCTTGAGAACTTTTTGGAATTTTGAAGGCCAAGTGATGAAGGGGGAAGCAAGCGGGACTTAGTTGTGGTAAAAGTTGAATGACATGGGTAGAACCAGATCTCATCTACAAGAATACGAGCGTTTGTACCCTATTTAAGAAGGCTCGCGTATCACAGGAATTCTGACGGACATTATGATCATAAGGATTGCAAACACTTGTAACCTAGACGTGCCAACTATAATTGATACTTCTTCCTTGAGCTTTGCCCTTTGGGTGCCGTGACTGTGGAACAGGGTTCAGTATGTCTTTCTTGATTGTTTTCTCTTTAGTGACAGTTTTGCTTAGTGTGCCTTCCTTGAGAGTTCTCATAGTTTTTATTTGGCCAGTGAGTTGTGAGTTTTTGCGTAGCTCGCTGATAGATATGATGCCCAGAAGGCAATCCTAGAATGCTTGTGTGGGCAAACTACTGGAATACATATGGCTTTACAGTTTAAGCTTCCATGGCTGAGAAGCCAATTGTTATCCCCCTTTCGCTTGCAACCGAGGATTTCATTCATGTTATCTGCTGCAAAAAAAAAAAATGTGGAATCATTTAGTATGGCTGAAACTCTTTATAGCTGAGGGTTTAACTTACCTCAACTCTGAGAGTCAAACATCCAAGCATCACGGTGATTCCAGGATCAAACCAAGCTTTTGAGTATTTTTATAGCTTCATGGTTTTATGGCTTCACACAAAAGCAAAATACTCAAAATTTTACTCTCTATTCTAGTAACAAAAGTAAACTCCAACTAGTAGAGTAGCTTCTACCTCCATATAATTCGTTTTGGTGCTCGGCCTCATAATCTTCCTCTTTTAGAAGCAGCATCTCTTAGATAGATCTTTCAACAGATATCCAAGCTTACTTTTATCCTACTATTGGAATACCTTGAAGATTATCTAAGCATTTAGTCTACTTTGTATACCCATTGAACATCTTTTGCTACCCGTAAATCCTTATTAATTGCAGATTGCTCACTCAGCATATCCTGATTCTCCTCTGGGGCCAGATGCTTATCAAGAATATGAATCTTTGCTTGTCCAAGATTATGAGGAATTCATCAAGAGACGCGAGACGACTTCTAGACAGTCTGGTTATAGAGAGTTGAAAGAAAATTTGACTCCTGAAGATGAAGGATGGTCAAAACTCACCGCCAGTGAAAAAGATGCTTCACATGCCAGAGAGTTCTATGACCGTGAGGAAGACGTAGGACAATTGGTTATTTCTGTGCGTCACTTCCCTTTGATCTTGTGTCCTTTTTCACCAAGAGTGTTTGTCTTACCTTCAGAGGGATCAGTTGCTGAAGCACACTTGTCTACTCTACACGAGAATTCTCTTAGCCCTGGGTTGCCATCATTAACTACTGGGACTCTGTCTGATGGTGATGACGTCCCGCCTGGAGCAACTCTCACAGCACAAGTTCTTTATCATCTGGCTGCAAAGGTATAAATGTGATGCATGCTTGGACCCAGATACATGCCCCTTATTGCTCGGCATAGTTCCAGTAACTAGTATATTTAGTTCTTTACTGTACACCTTATGGTGATCGAAGTTTTCATTTAGCTGCCTGTTTCTCAAAATTGGTTGTGGTGGCTGAGTTGACCTAAATTTAATGCCTCACACTGCTTTCCTCTTTTAGTGAATGCTTCAGATAAGTGTGAAAATTTTCTTAGGTTAATCTTTTAATAATTATAGTTAGCAGTATGGTCAACAGCAGAACAACACGATGTGGCATTTGAACACATCAGCCCGAGGTCATCGTTACATCCTTTTATTTTCAGTAGGCGCCGAGAGGCATTCAGGATTTCCTGCCATCTTGGCGCGGAGTTAGTGATCAGAAGGATGACAGGAGGAACGAGGGTTGGCCCCTTCAAAGTCATATAGAACATTAGGTGGTACTGGCAGAGGTGGTCTTTTGACACCCCCATCCCCCAGACCCGTATTTCGCCTCTAGGATACTTTTCGAGGCCATTGATTCCTTTTTTGCTGGACTAAGTACATGAAAATATGTCAGCAGAAAATTATGTAGGAGTGTGGCTAAAAATTATGAGGCTCCTTGGGACCTTTATGATGTCTTTTGTCTTTGTATGTGTCCTTGCGCAGTCTCCCCAACCCCCAGGTGCTTTTTCCACAATATTTCTTCATCAAGAAATTGGAAGCCTTTCTACATCATATGACTACAATACCACTGCGTAGGGGAATCTTATTTGTCCTATTGTTACCCTTGGGCCCCAGAGCCCCCACAAACTAGTCTTGTTTCCCTTCCAATGTTTGTAGTCTGTGAATTGATTTTCTCCTCATGCTTATTTTATAATTTATTTCTGTAATGTGGTGTTGAAATTCTTTTTCTAAAACATGTAGATGAATCTGAAATTGGAGATATATTCCCTTGGTGATTTATCAAAAACTGTTGGAAAGCTTTTGACAGACATGTCAAGTCTTTATGATGTGGGACGTCGCAGACGATCAGCAGGGCTATTGCTAATCGATCGGACACTTGATCTACTTACCCCATCCTCTCATGGGGACTCACTTGTGGATCGTATCTTTTCGTCCTTGCCTCGCAGGGAACAGACAACGTCCTCTAGCCAGATAAAAGGCTCACAAACCCAACTCAAACACCGTCCTGTTAATCTAAACCGAGCACCTCTTGATGTTCAGATACCCATAGCAAATATTTTCAGCGAAGAAGATTCTACAATAGCAAATTTTCAGTTGTTAAGAAGTATCGAAGCTTTTTTACGTGGGTGGGATTCTAGTGACCCGGCTTCTCAAATGTCTGAGTTGATTAATTTCAGTACCAAACTTAATGGCGAGAATTATTTGTTCTCATATGAGGAAAAACTTAAAGGGTCCTTTGTCTCCAGCGAGAAGTTTCGTGGAACACCATACTTGGAAGCTCTACTAGATAGAAGAACAAAGGATGGGACCATATTGATTCAAAAGTGGCTTCAAGAGACTATACGTCAGGAAAATATAGCTGTGAATGCAACAATTCGTCCCGGCTATGCTTCAAAAGCAGAACTACAAGCTATGGTTAAAGCACTTGCCAAAAGCCAGTCATCTTTCATGAAGAACAGAGGGATCATTCAACTCGCAGCAGCCACATTATATGCCATGGACGAAGCACATTCTGCCAGATGGGATGCATTTATTAGTGCTGAGAAGATGTTGAATGTAAGTGCTGGAGACACGAGCCAGAGCCTTGCTGCTCAGATTAGTGATATCATTAATAAGAGCTCGTTAGTTAGTTCACGAGGAGCGACAAATGTGAAAGTGGAGCCTTCGCAGGGTCTACTTTCATTTCAAGATGCTTTGCTTCTTACAGTTACTGGATATATGTTGGCGGGAGAGAATTTCCCGACATCTGGATCTGGCGGTCCTTTTTCCTGGCAAGAGGAGCATTTCTTGAAAGAAGCTATTCTGGATGCAGTTCTTGAGAATCCTGAGGCAGCAAAACTGAAGTTTTTCCATGATTTAAGAGAAGAACTTGAGGCTAAACTGAAAACGAATAAGTTAGAAGAAAATGAAGAATCTTCGGACCAATTACAAGGTGATGATTTCGATGATGATCAGTGGGGTGATTGGGGTGATGAAGATGCTGATAAAAGTAACAGTAAGGAGCAAGTGTATAGTGACTTGCAGCTGAAGCTGGAGTTGCGTGATAGGGTAGATAACCTTTTCAAGTTCTTTCACAAGCTATCTACTCTGAAGAGAAACGTGCTGTTGAGAGAAGGGGCGTTGGGCTTGGAAAGTAACTTCATTGGTGATTCCTTATTAAATAAAGGGTTACTATATAAACTTCTAAAAAGGGTATTGGGAAAGTTTGATGTAGCTGGTTTGGAATACCATTCCTCTAATGTTGGTCGACTTTTTAAAAGTGGGTTTGGAAGATTTGGGATTGGACAGGTACATGTGGCCAATCTAGCAATTCTACATGTCAAAATTTTCGTTGATGGCCTAAAATTCTTATCTTCTGTTTAATTCTGCAGGCTAAACCGAGTCTTGGCGACCAAAATGTTATTCTGGTTTTTGTTATGGGGGGCATCAGCGCTGTTGAGGTTTGAACCCTCTCTCTGACGCACCACCCATGTGTTTCTATCATTTTGTTCCTCTGTCTCGTCAAAATTATCTGGTCTTTGGTTTGCTACAAATGAAAAAGAAATCTGAGCTGATTTTTCTGTTTTTACATTTGAAATATCTATTGTTTCTTGCACCAGTTTTATTTGTTAAATTATTATACATATGAAATAATATCTGATGTATCTAGCCATTGAGATTCATCTATTTTCGAAGTACAAAGACGCGCGCGTACATGAAAATTATCCACATGTCTTGTTATTCTTTGCGTTATACATGAAGAAATCTGTTTTTTTCCCCCTATACTGTTCAACTAGGAACTTGATTTGTTTTATGTCTCTTGTTGTATCCCAAGGTACGTGAAGCTCAGGAGGCATTATCTGAGAGCGGAAGACCTGATATAGAGCTGATCCTTGGTGGAACAACACTCCTTACTCCAAATGACATGTTTGATTTACTTCTGGGGGACTCTAGTTACTCATAAGCTTGCCTGTCAATTTCTTGTTTATTTTGAAGACTGCTGATTTTATAGCTACATTTCAGATGGGAATTTTTTTTTATAAGCTTGTTGTGATGTATATACCCTGTAGTTTAGATGTGAGATTTTAGGGTCTGTTTGACACAGCTTTTTTTTTCAGTGGTCAATTTTTAAAGAGCAGTTTAATTTATTTTTTTTTACAAAAACAAGTGGGTGTTTGATAACTCTTTTTTTTTTAGTTTTTTTTTTTTGGTGTTTGGTAACCCTTTTTATTTTGATTTTTTTTTTCGTGGTGGTTTGCGGTGGCAGTGGTGTGGCGTAGCGGTGGTCGACGGTGGTGGTGGCCGGCGGTTGTCGTGGCAGTCGCTGCCGGCGGTGGTGGCTGGAGGTGGCTGCCGGAGGTGGCCGCCCGGTGGTGGTTGCTGGCGGCCGGAGGTGGCTGTCGGTGGTTGCTGTCTGGCGGCGGTGGGCAGTGGCTGCCGGAGGTGGCTGCCGGCGGTGGTGGCCGGAGTGGCCTCCGGCCAGCGGTGGTGGCTGCCGGCGGTCGAAAGTGGTTGTGGTGGTGGCTGCCGGAGGTGGCCGCCCGGTGGTGGTTGCCGCCGGCCGGAGGTGGCTGTAGGTGGTTGCTGTCTGGCGGCGGTGGTGGTCGGAGGTGGCCTCCGGCCGGCGGTGGTGGCCGGAGGTGGCCTCCGGCCAGCGGTGGTGGCTGCCGACGGTCGGAGGTGGTTGTCGGTGGCTGCCGGGCAGCGGTGGGTGGTGGCTGTCGGCGGTGGGTGCGTTGTGGTAGAGGTCTCAAAAAAAAAATTTTAAGTGAAAAAAAAAAGAGCTTTTTCCTCTTTTTTTCTTACACTACAATTTAAAAAGTGGGTTTTTAAATTGAAAAAAAAAAAAAAGAGTTACCAAACACTCCATTTTTTCCCAATTTTTAAAATTGAAAAAAAAAAGAGCAAAAAAAAACTCCGTCAAACGGCCCCTAAGACTGGATCAGTGAAACCTTTTTATATCCCAGTCTTTAGCGTATTATCTGTCTTTTGTGTGGGCTTATGATATGAGCACTTTGTTATTTGTGATGTCCAGTATTGTAATGTAAATTTATAGTCATGGAGCTGTCATGACAAGAAGTGAAACTATGTAATGAATGTTTTTATTAATGTCACTCTTTTATTATAAAAAAAAACTCTTCCATCATTTACCGATGGGTTTCCTTCCTTAACTCGTAGTTATGACATGGAAGCAATGAATGAGAGGTGAAGCCGTGGAGTTAATCAGGAGACTCTATGAAAGTTGTACTAACCATCTTTTTATTTTTACAAAACAACCTCTAAGTCACGTCGAATAAGTAGGCTTGATGTGTGGGACACGTGGAACAACTAAGCAAAAGGAGTTAACGTATTAAGCTCTCTCCAATACCTTAAAAGTGTAAATGACTATTATTTTTCTTTCAGTATTATATTAATGTACCTGTTGTGTTCGGGCATGACAAGCAAAAGTTGACAACATAAGAACTTCTTTGAGTAGGTCAGATCCAACTTTATCTACACAAAAAGTATGAAAATTTGGTAGGATACTACAAAAGTCATATAAAATCGGAGCCACAGTGTCCAAAACATCTTCAGAGTCAGATAATTGTGAATACAAAAAAGTAGAAAATGTAAGAACAGTGATATGTAACAGGTTTTGTTATATAGCCCATTTTGAAGCCATCAACAGCCCTTTGCCATATGCAGTATATAAGTCAGATGAATAATAAGAGAAAGCAGCTGATCCACAAGGTATCATACTATTGTTGAAGCAACAAAGACCAATACAAGCACGAAGAGTTTTTTGGTCAAAAGTGATGTGTATTCCAATACGTATATGTTAGACAGGTCTATACATTGAAATAAGGCTGAGGTTAGCTTTAATTGGTAATGTGTTTGGTTATACTCAATAATCGGTGGGCAGAGAGGTTGGGGTAAATTTATAGGGTGAGAAGGGAGAGTGTGTTTGTATGCAATAATTGTGGAGGTCACTTGATTGTTCTGCATAATGACTACACTAGGGTTAAAAGGTATTTGTCTAAAAGTGAGATTATTCCGATGAATCCAAATAAACCATAACGTAGTAAAGATGTAAATACAGGGAAGAAGCTGGGATTTTATCTGTAGTGGCCCACTAGTCCAAGACAAGAGCCAGACTGTAAGAGAACAAGTAACATCAGTAATTTTGATGCCCAACGGAATGCCAAACCAGATTGGTCTGATCATACTGCATCAAAGGAAGAGATGATCAATAGTTTCAGGTAAAGAGTGACAAAGAGGGCATAAACTTGAAGTAGAGATAGAAAGGCGATGCAGTTTCGTATTAAGGGGCAAGTGATCCCAGAGCAGTTGCCAAGCCAAAAAAATTATTTTCAGAGGAAGAGGTAAAAGCCAAAACCGAATCTAGTCATGTTCTAGATAGATAGAACTAGCTGGTCTACACCTACTAGTGCTAGCTAAGTCATGCTGTTTCGTTTGGTATATCATGTTATATGCAGATGCTATCGAGAAAATGCCATCTTTACTATGCCCCCAGACTTGCTGATCTTCATAACCAGAAGTTAGTATGTGAATGGCTAAGATTTTCTTCGTCATTTCCTGTGGAAATAGCCTAGCCAGCAGCTTGTGATTCCATTGATGATTACTAATAAGATCACTTACATAGCTGACATTTGCAAGGTCATCATGAGAACTTGCATGGACTGGGATATTGTTATCAGGTATCCAATTCGAGTTCCATAATGGAATGAGCGATCTTGACCCTACCTACCATCTCAGACCTTGAATTAACACCTGCGGCCTGTTAAAATACTCCGCCAACCTCACGAGAAATTACCTTTGTATGGTGAGGAAAATAAGTTTTGCAAAAACACAATACTTGCCCCCAAAGCACCCGTGTAATTAGGGCATCCGGATGCTTTGACAGCCTCCAGGAAGTCTTTCCAATAAAGCTCGGTTTAAGAGGTAGGGATGTTTAAAACCAAGATTACCTTGTGCTTTTGAACCACATAGGGTGTGTCAGTTGATCCAGTGAATAGATCTCCAAGATTCGTCACCAGACCACCAAGCAATGCTCATGATAGATACTAACTCATGACAAATTAAGGAAGGAAAGAGACTTACCTGCATATGATAGATTAAAATGAAAGAGAGTACCGATGTAAGTAGGGCGGTATGTCCTGCTTTGTTGAGAAGTAGTCCTTTCCACCCGGCACATCTATCTCGTACTCTACTAAGGATCTCCTTAAAGTAAGCCTTTTGATGAGTAATAATGTCGAGAGTGCTACCCAAATATTTCCCAAAGTTCTCCGGATATGAAATTCCCAAAATGTTCTGGAATATTTGCTTATCCCCAAATGTAGTATTAGAGTTGATTATAAGGGAGGATTTCTGGTAATTCACCAGCTGCCCCTGCCTCAGAGCAATAGGAATCTATAATTCTTTGCAACTCAGTACACGAGACGAGATTGAGTTTCATGAATATTAAGGAATCGTTAGCAAATAAGAGGTGATTGATTGCCGGACTTCGAAGACCTGCTCTAATGACGGGAACCGTTCCTTGAAGACTTGCAACTTATAGGGTAGAAGAGAAGGCTTCCGCATAGAGAATAAACAGATACTGCGATAAAGGGGTCGCCTTGGCGTAATCCGCGCTTTGGTTGAAATCGGGCAGTTGGGGAACCATTAACCAAGATTTCATACGACATCGTTTTCACGCATGTCATGATTAGCTGAATAATGTGCTTGGGGAATTTGAATTTTCTCAAAATTGCTTCCAAGAAGTCCTAGCAAACTCTGTCATATGCTTTACTCATATCCATCTTGATGGTGCCCAACACAGTTTTGGATTTCTTGCAGGTTCGGAGTTTTTGCAGTAGCTCTTGGCCAATGAGAATATTATCACTGATCTGTCTTCTCGTAATGAAGGCACTTTGGTATTCAAAGATGAGGCTACAAATATGAGGTTCAATTATGTTGGCTAGAATTTTGGCAATAATTTTGTATAAAGTATTGAAGGGCAAATACATTAGTTGCATAAAATTAGGGCAAATACCTCAACTTGTAAGTGTTTGCACAATTTATTTTTTAAACCTTAATTTGATGAATAGAATTACAATTGCACACAACATCACTGTCCATTTCTTCAAGCTTGAGTTCTTTATGATTATCTCTATGTTCCTCCTTTCCAATTCAAGCTTCATCATCTCCAATTCTTGGTTCTTCAACAGCGAATATGTAGTCTACTTGTAAAGTTCATCACGTTTTACATGCCCATCTTCTAATTTCTTCGATGCCGGCCTCCCAAATACCATTCTATCAGCGCACACATTAGGATTAGACCACTTGAAGAACTTACACTCGTCATCTTACATCCGTACAAGAAACCCTACACTAGTTATGTTCAAAGTTCCACATGCTTAAAAATCAGGATTGTGGATGGTTAGTTACCTTGTACTGAGTACATTCCAAAAATCTTCCACCAGAATTATTCTTGGTCCATGACATAGTCAAACGGGCTGTTTGTCCACAATATCAGTAGTTGTTGTTAGTACTTTCAGCCATCGATGAGAAGCTAGAGGAAGAACGAAACAAGGAGCAAAGTGTGTTGAGATGAAATCTCAAATTTCGATTTTATTGAGGTGCAACAAAGGTGTTTTAAGGCAGAGTTTGCGAGTGTGGGTAAGCGTGCGCACGCGCGCTTGAGTTTTGAATTTGAGGAAAAAAGATTCATTTTCTCTTTGATTTAGGTACATCTGCTCAAAATTATTCCTTAGCATTTTAGTTTGGTGGTGCCATGAAAATAAGTGACCTGACCAGAATATCCTCTCACTTTATAAAAAAATTAACTAGGGAATTGCGTTGTAGATTGATGTAAAAAATAATAGTTTGATAAATTAGACTATAATCCTGCAAACGCGCTATATGTTAGGGTATATAGTCAATTAATCACTTATATCTGTCTATAAATGAAGCTTTAGAACTTTTTTGTTTTTTAAGTGGTGACATAAAGTAGGAGAGACGAACTAACTGTACAAAAATGTGGCAGTAACTCAAATTGTGACTCACCAAAGTGAGACGATGAGTCGATGACTCAAAATTGAAGTGGTGCACCTGGTTTGTAGCTAAACCCCTTCTTGAACCTCCATTTTCTGAGTCCACTAGCACCCCTCTCATGGCGGCCTTGAAACTCCTACTCTCCCAAGCCCGTCGCCACTGCCTCACCAGACCCCCCTCCCCAAACCCTTCATTTCTAGGTTTCTACCGATCGTTCTGTTCATCACCACCAGACGCCGAATCAAACCCCCAAACCCCACCCACCGAACAACCCCCGCCCAAACCCCAGCCCACGCTGATCCAGCGCGTCTCCTACGCCGTCAAAGCCAATAAACCCACCCCACCCCCTCGAAAACTCGACCCTCCTCAAAACCCGGAGGCCCGCAACTTCACCCGCGAAGAACTGCGCTTCATGAAAGATCTCCCGTCGGTATCGTACAATACGAAGGTTGCGCCGCTGCCGGAGGACATAGTGGCGGATAATGTAGGAGTGAAGAGCGAAAGTAAGGAGGAGGGATTGGGGGATGACGTGGAATTGGAGAGAGAGAGGAGGCGGATCGAAGCGGATAAGAACCGGGCGATGAGGAGGATGCCCAGGGCGCTAGAGGAGGAGAGCTTGAACGTGCCGTTCCCCACGCTGATTAAGCTGGACAAGAAGGGGGACGAGGTTGTTTACGATCTCAAGGAGGCCATTCGACTCGTCAAGGTCGGTGTGTTCTTTCTCATTTCTCGGAGTTTCGATGAAGCTTTTCGGGTGTAGTGGGTGTTTGAGATTTGCATTGCTTCGTTTCAGTGTTGTGCTTGGTTTAGAAATTACGTACGAAGATATGTTTTCTTGAAGTTTTACGTTTCTAATAGTGGCAATGAAATGGCAGGTTGATGGGGTGATGGCTACATGATGTTACTAATCTCTTAGTGAGATGTAATTTTAATGATTTGCGAAAGCACTTAATAATGACAAGGATGGGAAATTGATATTGCCCATTTAGTTAAACACCTTAATAAGTCAGTGTGTCTGTGAGAGAGAGGGAGGGAGGAAGGGAGATTTCGAACTTCGCCATGCCCCCAGATAACCCTAAGCATGACTTTTGCTTTTTATTCTTGTAGAGACAGTAACTTTTCAAGAAACATTTGTAAAGAGATTGGTCAGCATGAGATATGTAGCGGAAGAACGAACAGCACTCAATGATGACATATAACAATTTACGCAAGACTTGTTTCGTAGCTTTCCCTACCCGTGAATTGTTCACCTCTATATTAAGTGATTAACATTTTTTTTTCTAGGTCTTCTGTCAGACCTTGGCAGGTTTTCCTTTGTTTCCCATCAGATTCCCTTTTGCCATTAAATTAGGGGAACAGAAAGAAGTCGCTTACTCATGTTAAGATAAGCAACGCGTAGCTTTAAAAGCCATTTACTTCTTACCATCTAGTGATCCCTCGTCTCATTTCCAGTTTTATAAACTAGAAACAATAATATGTTTGCTGGCGTGTATTTTTTTTTCATATATCGTATTTCTGGGAACACGTTCTAATCTTTGGCTTCTCTGAGTTGACGTGATTATAGTTTGGTGTACTTAAGATCTTTGTCCTCATAGTATATTTCTTTTACTTTTTGAAACACTTACAAGCATTATGTATTCCGTTCTTTCTAGTGATTGCACAGGTTAATGCAAAGCATGAGTTTGAAACCGTTGAAGCACATGTAAGATTGACACCTCAACTACTTCGATCTGATCTGGTATTTCTTCTTTCTTTCCTTGTCTGTTGTTGGTCATCTTCGGGGGGGTTATTGTATGTCAAGTATCTTTCTGCTTCCCTTATGTTATATTGTGCGCAAGTAAAGAGAAAAAAATGCGACATCTCAATTTGCAGTTCTATTATCGACTTCTGTCACTTGACAAAGTCCATCATAACACGTTAATGTACATGCGCGACCAAACATATTTGTATATGTCTGGTTTGAATGTATATACGTGCACTTTGGGGAATAGGATTCATGTGGTTTTTCAACAAATTTGAACAACTTCCAGTTAGAGCAAAGTGTAAAGTACTCCAGTGCGATGGGTTTGTGAATCCTTGTATGACTTGTTGAACCTTTTTCAGTAGGTTGTTCCCATTGTGCAGACTGCTGACCTTCTTGAGAAGTTTTATTTGTTAGATAGAAACGAGATTACGCAGTCATATCGCCTTTTTGTTTAAGTGCAGAAAGTTAAAGGTACTGCGGCTTTACCTCATTGTGGTGGAAAGGTACGTCGTAACACTCTAAGCCGGTGAATGTACAGCTTTGTCTGTGTATGTCCTGCTTCTCTGATTTGTTTGGATTTTGATACTTCCATTCCAAAATTGAGCTCGCTCACTCCAAAATAGCTTTTCATGGCCCTTTTAGTGCCCACTTCTTCAGACTTAATGTGGGCTAGTCAAAATTGGTTTAGGAATATCAGTGCCCTTTTTTAATGATGCAATTATTATTGTCATTTCTCAGGCTAGGGTTGCGGTATTCGCTGAAGGGGCAGCTGCTGATGAGGCCAAAGCTGCCGGAGCTGATGTTGTTGGTGGTCAGGAACTCCTCGAGGAAATACAAAAAAGTAAGTCACCATTGTCTAATGCACATCGTGGCATTTTAGAAATTGTTTTATTGAAATGAAAAGCAGCTGAATGCATTGGATATACACCCATAATGCTAGGAAGTAACATCTTAAGGAAATGCATAAACCTTAAAAACGTCTATATGTGATATACCTTCAAGCAACATTTCAATTAGGACGGAAGGGAGAGGAGTAGATGCATATTTGTCTTAGCTCCCAAAATTCTTATGGACTCTTGGAAGAGAAATGAGAACTGGATAGAACAGAGGAGTCTGTAGGATAGAGGAGGGATGCTAATACAAAATAATGTCCTGTATATTAATTTCGTTCCATTGGTCAACCAAACAGGAGGGGCAAGGCAACTGCATTTCTCTAGAACTACTTTTCCAATCCTAAAAGATCAAATTCTCCACATTCTTTGTGTCGTAACTTGGTATTCTTAGTTTCTTTATGAAGGAATACCATGTCAATGGTCCTTTATGCATTTTCTGGTCTTAACAATGGTTATTTTTGATGTTATATGCCTGGATAAATATTCTCCTAATACTTCTGTCACACAATAAAGTTCTGCTTTGCTTGTGTCTTTTCATGTTGTAGCTTGTTTCAACTTGAACATAGATCTCTTATTTTACTGATAATAATTTTTTAGACTGCATCATTGATTTTGTTTTCCTTCCGTGCAGAAAATGAGAAGGTAAAAGGCAAAAAGGGCAAAATTAAGTTCGATTTCGACATATGTATTGCAACCCCTCAATTTATGTCTGGTAAATGGGAAAAGGTTTGTGACTTTGTATGTCCCGTAGTTATGCCTCTAATCACATCACTAGCAAACTATGGGAGGCTATCTTTTCTTTTTGCAGGTATCAAAAATCCTTAGGCGTATGGCACCTGACGAAAAAGTGAGTTTCGATGTCGTCTTTTTGCCATGTGAATGTCCCAAAGATACCTTAAGTTGTTCTGAGGTGTATGTTTTCACATTTTACAGGATGGCACTGTGACCAATGATTTATCAAGGGCTGTAAGAGAGGCAAAAGGAAAAGTTAGCTTTAAGAAAGACCGAACTGCCATTGTGCATATCGGACTTGGAAAGGTAACTACTTTATTTTAATCAAAATTTCTGTGGTAAATATAATACGGATGCCTGAGGTGCTGTTCCACTTGGGAACTCCATGTTGAACAGGTGACTTTACCAGAAGAGGCTTTGCGAGACAACGTTGGTGCATTTGTGAATGCTCTTTTGCTTGCAAAACCTCGGGGATTAAAGAAGAGTAAGTGGTGTGCAGTTCATGTTTCCTTGTATGCTTGTCATGGGCTAAGATGGGTGGATATATTACGAATCCATTTGAAATATGAACATTGCATGTCGGTACTCTAGAATTCACTTAGGATAGGGTGATAATAGATCTTATGTTCGTTGTTTTATGTTGATAGTTGCCATATTAAGTCATAGTTGTCAGTATTGTACATTAGTTTCCTATATGATACAATACAGTACAGACGTAGAAAGATATAAAATCTTATGCCCATCGAAACTGTATTGCCTTCTCTCATACAAGTCCTTTTTTTCACAATAGTTGAGACGATAAGACGGATATGTACATCTTGATTATCTTTTTTTCTTTCTTAGTGCGCTTTTTGGTAGTCAAGGAATATTTATATTCTATGCTTATTACACTAGAAACAGTTTGTCATTGTAAGTGGATGATGTAATCGTATACTAGATTAGGTTAACTGTCTAAGATGGTATATTCATGCATATATTTTGTTCTTCACATGATTATATATGAATTTTTATGTTATAAAACGATTGGATCGTATCTTGCCATATGCGATACGAATAATACATGACAGGCAAAAATGGGATTTCAAAACACGATAAGCATCTCGATGTGAAAAGATGCTTTGATTGATCACCAACACTTGGATGAAGCATATGTTCTTCCATTTGATATTATTCAAGGCTAAGGAAGAAATGAACCAACTGTTTAAAATTTGTTTCCGAGTGATGTGTAACCTCAATCGGAAGATGAAACGTATCGGATCAATGCACTCACTTGTTGTTGCATAGGTTTATAGGACATTGGAAAACGAGGCTATTCTGGTAGGAGGTTAGCAATCAAAAGCATAAGAAATCGAGGAAGACTAGATCTTGAGGCCCTTTTGGAAGTTTGATTATGACCGGACCAAACTCAAATCAGGCATAGAGGTGTGGTCAACAGTAGTGCTTGATAGTTTTATGTTTTGAGCTCCATCTCCCTCACAAACCAAAATAAGATTAATGTGACAACTCACAACTATGTGGCTCGTTATAGTAGCGTTTGGCTGTTGTAATGCATTTATAGTTAGGAAAAACTAATTTTGGTTTTATGTTTTGTAAGAATTTATTAGAGGAAACACCATGTTGGTGCACTTTCCTTGTACAGAAACTTTTTTTTTCTCCAAGTACATTATTTGGGGGAATTTACATGTGCGGGAACTCATACAGATGTTCAAACAAACACAAGTGATTGCAATAATTTTTTCTACTACCTTTTAAATTCCACTTGTCACAGTCAAGGTATGATTATGGCTTTGTGTTCTAGCTGATTAGAAGTCAGGCACTCCTTTACCTGCCCTCTATATATTTGACTTGCCATCCTTGAAAACCTCCATACATGGGAATGCCACGAAAAGCGTAGTTCTCCTTTCTTCGATGAAGGGATCTATGTGCATTAAAAATAGGACACTGATTGAACTTGCTCATCAGTGGATGTGTCAGTATCACAATCCTCCTTTACCATAATTTGATGCTGCTTGTGGTACCATAATTGGATACTGGTGTTGTAGCTTTGGTTTTCTTGCACTTCTGGCGGCGACTAGACTGATTTCATGGCTTAATTGCAGTAATCGATGCGGTTGGTAACGGGCTCCACGAATTTGTACCCTACATTCATCAGCTATTATATCCTAACCTTGCCAAAAAAACAAGAATCATATGTTACCACTGTTACAAAGACTGAAGAAATGTGTGAACCCACACTCTTATATACTTATCCTGACCTTAGCTATCAGTAAAAGGTAATGTTGTTGTCGCTTATTCACATTTTGTGGACAAATAAGGTGTTTATAAGCATAAAAGAGGAGACTTCCCAAACAGTTGATTATTCTAAATAATTTATGAGAGATAGCTCCATTGGTTCTCATTTAGGGGCCGGATGTTTTTCGTTAAGGTTAATTACAAAACTGTTAATCGTACTATACATGATTTTGCATGTTAGTCCATTTAGTTACAACTTTGACAAAACTATTCCGTACAATTTCACAAACTATCACAAACCAATAAAAAAACTAGCTTCCATCCAAGTGTTATACAGTAAATGGTCATGTGCAGCTCACATGCAAAGTTCCGGTGGCAAAAGGGAAAATTAGTAGATTGTATGTCTCTTTGCTTCCTATCATTCTCGCTATGCTAAGTTGTCGCCTCCACGATCAGCCACCACCAACCGCTGCCACACCATTAGCCACGATCATCGTTACACCCAAACTATTTGGGGCATTAATCTCGACGGTGTGCCGTTGCTTGACGGCTATCCTGCATCCAGAAATGCTTGGGAGAGTATGTAGAGGGAAAGTTATCTGTCGGTGGAGGAGGCGCGAGGGGTTGGGCGTCACTGCCGTTAGTGGTGCAAGATCGCGGCGGCAACGAGTTCCCCAATCAACTGCGCCACTGTACCACTACCAAGCTCAATGAACCAATGGATGAGTCCAAGCTCGAGGAACCGATCCAATCAAATGACACCGTGGCGACAGATGCAGGTTTCAAGCTTGTTGAACCGATGTTTTGGTGGGTGGTCGAAGAATGATTGGTGTATAGGTGGCTTTGTGTTGAATTTGATGGAGATGATGCTAAATCATCGCATACAAATTCCACAAAAATGGCAGCATGGTGTGTGTGCAGAGTGCCTTTTCTTGGGGTGTTACGATGGTGGTTGAGGGAGTTTTTTTTTTTTTTTGGGGGGGGGGGGGGGTAGCGTAGGCAGCAGAAGGTGTGCTGGGGTTGTCATGTTTGGGGTGAAAAGATGTTTTGGGTGTTATGAAGGTGGTTGAGGGTGGTGTTTAGGGTGAAAAGGTGGTGGTGAGGGGCAGCAGAGGGTGGTTTGGGGTCCTGGTGTGCGGTTTGTGACAAGAACATGTTGACTGCATCCTCTTGGGGTTCAGAAGGGTGGGGTTTGGGGGGGGGGGATTGTTGGTCTGGTGGATTATGTTAATTTACTACTTTGGCCTTCAGATTGGTTCTAAAAATGGCACATGTATCACACATGACCATTTAACGGATATTTTGCATGAAAATCGAGTTTTGAAGCTGTTTGCAATCGTAATTCATATTACTGGGAACAATTTTGTCAAACTACAAATACATGGACTAACCTGCAAAAACATGAATAGTACATAGAACAATGTTGTAACTAACCCTTTTCGTTAAAAGTTTGCCCTTGCTTTAGGTGCTTTTCGGTTTTTAGATACTTATTGTGAAAAATTGACTAGAAAGTAGATTGGAATTGCGTTGGTCTAATGGAAGCAAAAGATTGTATCTAAAACATGAAGAATCCTCCAAAATTTAGTAGTCTAGTTATGCATGTGCACATCCATAGTCGGATTCAGCAGTGCTGGAACATAGATATGAAATGTAGACAGTACAAATATAAGCATAAATTGGGTCCAAGGCATTTTTCGGTAGATACCTAGTAGGGCTAGGACCACATTAAGTCTGCAAGTATCCTTGAATTGGTAGAACTCTCGGAATTGTGAGGAACCAAGTGAGAATAGCAAAATGGATTTTAAAAAGTTTAAGTGGGATCTTCGTAAAAGAAAACAAAAATCCCAAGTCTTAGAAAGGACGGGGGTTTATTTAGCACTGTAGCTTTAGCCAGTTCAAAATAGTAGACATAGACAAACATGAAACAAAAGACTGTTGACTGGTGAAAGGGATGGAATTGGTGCATGGATTCAAAAGAAAGTTGTAGCTTACTTTCAGAAATCAAGCGGGTAGAGGAGAAAGCAACAGAAGCCAGGAAGTACATGGTGGAGAGTTTTTGTAGCAGAAAAGATCAACGTAAATATAGACTTCCAATACCTATAATTTGCAAATAAGTTGATGAGATTTTGATGAATTGAGAAGTATTAGGTAACGTGAGTGTGGTATGCAGGCGATTATGTGCCGCCTTGGGTATGGACTTTGCCTGCGTATTGTTGCTCGGCTGAGCCTTGGGTTTACGTGAAGGCCGCTCATTGGCGTTAAGGGGGCACCCCAATGTATTTGATATTTACTAGAAGTATAGATGTGATTGACATGCGAAGTTATATTTGGAAGAAAGCTTAGTTTACCATATTGGATAATGCTCTTATTGATCTCTATAATGAAAGACAATCAAGTGAAATCAGATGACACAGAACCTTGGGGTGGAATTCATTAGGCAGACAGTAGACACTATATGCGAAGATAAAACATCAGAAGAAGCTACTTGGAACTTTAGGTTAGAAACTAACTAAATGGTTGAATGTAATAAAAAAAGCATGAAAGAGGTTCCTGGAGAACAAAAGATAGGTATAACTGGAAATACGGATGACTCCACTTTGAGGTGAGTTCTTCTTGGCTGATGCACAATTCATTTCATCTTTGAATGACTGGAGTTCCTTTTTTCTCTTTCAATTTTCTTATTTTTTCCCCTAGGTTAGACTTGAACCTGAGATCTCTGGGTTAGTTCCCAAAGTCTCGGCCAACAAGTTATACACACCCATACAGGTTATTTTAGTGGCATTGCCTAAGTGCAGCAATAGATTCACATGTTGGATGACAATATTTTCTGCTCCATTTTAGTGCAATATAATGTTAGGAGTCATCAACTGCCACATGGCATACATGTTCCAAACTAACAGTCTTCTTGCCTGCAATGCAGGTTCCAAATATGTGGGATATGTAAACACGTTCCATATATGCAGCACAGTAAGCTCTTGCCTCTTTCTGGCTTTATTTGTGTGCTATGTGTTAGAATTCCAAAATGACAATTAAATGAAGCTCTGTAGTAGTCTGTGGTAGCATCTTTATCTTAGAAAACTGTGAGAATCCTGGCTTCAGAACTTTTGAATAGTTGTGGTTGAGATGGATCTGCTCACAATTTAAAATGATGGCATAACATACTGTAGTTGTATTTTTAGAGAGAGCCTAGTTTTGAGGTCTAGTAGCCATCTGAAGTGATAAAAAGAGTGGAATACGTAAATGATGGATAAACTTAATAAATCTCTGACCCAAAATTTCGATCAGAGGTGGAGGACCAAGTTATATGATTCTCAATGGTCCAAATGCTGCACAATGCAGTCGATGCTCAATACTTCGAAATTTTAGGTTCAAAGATGTGTGATTTGGGCTTTCAGCTTAACGCCCAAAAAGAATTCAAATACTAAACAGGGGAAGAGTATTTTCCTTTAGAAGCATGGTCCAGGAGAGGTATAACATCTATTGTGGTGATGCTAAAAGCATGCAAGCAAACTCTGCCTCTTCTTAGCATACACATTGGCACTTTTATTTGCTTCTTGCCGACAACACCATTCCTTACCGAGCAGTTCTAGAATTTTACTAACCCTGCCATCCTGATGATTCGGTTGCCTTCAGTCTCTTGAATAGCTTCAGCTGAATCCTTCTCTACAAAACCCATGAGTACAAGCACCATGTCATCTTGGAGAAGACCTCCACACCTGCTGCCTCCAGATCACCCCTTGAAGCTTCCTTGGCTTGCAATTTGACCCATGCATTGAAGGTCTACCCTGACGAAGGCTTACAATCTTGTTCACTAAAGAACACCTCTATAACTTATCTTGGACCCATTTTACTTTTTCACTTGCAGATACTATAAGGTGCGGAAAGAAACATTACAATTGAAGGAAATAAGTGCACTTCTCTTCTTTTACAATGACTAGGCTTGACCAAAAGTGATTGCTTTCATATCAGCTCATGGCTCAGATAGTGACAGTGTCCTAATGTATATAGTTAAAACTTCAAGTCCAATTAAAGCGGTACCTTACAATACACAATTTGTATGTTACCTAGACTGCTTTTATTGGTTTAGGTTATCTGGTATTCTGATATTAGAACCAAAAAAGAAATATTCCGAAGGCGTGCATGATGAAGCATCCATTCAAGCACAATGCATTCTCTTTGTGCATAGCACTCTCGTGAATTCTTGGAGTATAGATGGGCCTAGATGGCTCTGCTACCCTTATTCAGACTAACGTCTGCCTATTACTTTGCTACCTACAAACTGTTTTTGGGACGTTCGGTAGCGAAAATAAAACCATAAGATATATATAAAAGTGAAACAAGGACGAATTGGACTTTGATTGAGCTTATGTAGGCATGGATTTTGTGCGTAAGGATAATATATGGATTTTGTGCGTAAGGATAATATTAAAGTCGCTGGATCCTCTTGATGGCAAAGCAGGAGGGTGTATTTGAAGAGATTATCCGTGTGCTTTCATCGACAGAGCCCCTTTCTAATAGTGAGGGATGGATATATTTACGAAGCTGAGATACACAGGGTTTAATGTGTTGTGCTGATGCTTCAAGGGAAGAGGTGGTGTGGTATGGTTACACCGTGGCGGCATTTAAATTATGCTTCTACTGTAAATGGAAATGACATTAATGTTCAAGCTGCAGCTGAGGCAAGCCACTGGAAGGATATTTGGGCTTTACCAAAGGATAACACTGGTCATGGTGAGTGGGGAGAAACAATAGGGCTTTTGGGCTTTACCAAAGGATATTTGGACTTCGTTTTTCTGAGCCGAACTTTGTTCTATAGGATCCAGACAATTTTTGGTCTTTTTGGATAGCTTTTGCGGCTGGTATAGATGATTTCCTCTGTTCTATAGGGTTGCGCCCCACTTTTGGCACCTTTAATATACTCTTACTCGTTAGAGAAGAGGGGGAAAATGGGAAAACCACAGGGTGCAGATTACACCTTTGATCCAAGTCCTATTGGTGCTTGTATGAACTTTTGGCACTTTGCAGCCTTGTATTCACCCTTTAAATCTTTTGCTTCGCGTATTATTTTTCTACCCTGATGCATATAGTCCATGGCAATCTGCAGATGGGACCAGGGTATCAAGTTTCCATAGAGTCACTATCAATAGCTGCAGATCGCTACAGCAGCATGCAAGTGAGAGGACGTCATGACAATCAGCCCCGGTCTTCTTTAAGTTAAACATTTGTTTGTATTTCGTTTTCCTGTGTTTATCCCCCAAGGCAATTATTTGATAATGTTTCTCCTTAGTTACTTTCTTAATTAATTTCTTTTCGAATTGGTTATTACATTTCTGGGGAAGCCAGTATTTGTTGCAAATGTTTCTTTTCCTGTCATACGATCAGGTAATTATGCATCTTTAAGGCTGTGTTAGATAGGCGAGTGGGACAACATGGGCTATGTTGTGAAACCAGCATGATGATGTATCTGCCGGATAAATTTAACCCGTTGTCCTGAAAACCAAATGCAGTGCAAGTCTTTTGCACCTGGTAATATGAATAGCAAGTCGCAGAGGCTATGCTGTGAGGTCAGTAACATCGGCCTCATGAAACTTCAGTAAATATGTTCAAATGCCGTTTCTGCAGGAAGAGTTCAGGTTTGTTAAGGTGTAGACTCATGCTGTGAGAATGTTAGCCCTTCCGATTTCGTAAATTCAACGCTTTGCAAATTTCATGGACAAACGTTAGGTTGGAGTTAGTTTCCTAACACTCTAGAACGATCAGGAAGGGATAAACTTGAGTAGAATACTTGTTAGTACAAATTGATACTCACTGCGGCGAGTATCTTAGCCACAAAATCAGTTGAGAAAACAATTGAGAGCTCAGAATAAAAGCCATACTAATCACTAATCAGTCCTTTCTCACTATGGATTTAGGACAACTGAACAAACTTTACTCCTGTGCGGTAAGAGTCCGTACTATTATAAAGGCAAAAAAGTTATCACAACCAAAATACCACAAGTGGCGGAATCAGAGCGAAGACAACACGTAGGAAGCATCTACGTGCACAACATCAATAGTCTTGATGCATCAAAAGGCGAGATCGACTAGCACAAGATGCAAAGCCAGATGTTGATGCAGGACTCACTCTTCTTAGCAGGCAATGTCTACAAAGTGCAAAATCCATCTACTGTGAATCAGAGTGAACAACAGTCTTGATGCATCAAAAGGCCAGATCGACTAGCACAAGATGCAAAGAGCCAGATGTTGATGCAGGACGCACTCATTTTAGTAGGCAATGTCTACAAAGTGCAAAATCCATCTACTATGAATCAGAGTGAACAACTGTTAAATAATATGGACATCTATGACAGTTCTGGTCTGTGAAGAAAATTAGAGCACTGAATCAGAAAAATAATATGAAAATATTTATGTTGAGACTTTGCTCTAATGACGCATACTGATGATTGTTTTCCAAAAGCCAGTATTGGCATTGGCCTTTTTCGGCTCTAAGTTGGAGTGGCCTAGCCATAATATATGAGCTATGTCTAGTTGCATATGCAACGCTATGGATTGTATGATTTGTATCACGTGTTTCAATTACTTGAAATAGAAGATGATTGTTTTCCAAAAGTCAATATTTCAGCTCTAAGTTAGAGTGGCCTAGCCATAATATTTGAGCTATGTCTAGTTGCATATGCATCACTATGGATTGTATCACGTGTTTCAATTATTTGAAATAGGAAGAAATGTAATCAGTTAGGTGGAAGGTTATTACTAGCCGAATAAAAAACATCGTTTTATTCTAAGGGCCGCTGACCCTAATTTCTTTGCGCCCCAAAAACCCTTTTTTGTCCCACTGGAAACCTAATGTCTCTACCACCACCGCCAATTTCCACCGGTGGATGGTGGCGTGGTGATTCTTTTCTTTGCTTTCTAGGGTTCCTTTTGCTCATTTTTCCTCTTGGCAGGCTTCTTTGATTGGCTTGTTGATTCTTTCTAGATTTGATCTTGAGTTAGTGGTATGCATGGAGGTTTGATCTGCAATCCGCCCGTCCCAAGTGTCTCGGGGTGGTTTGCATGGTGGGTAAGTGGTTTGTGTGTGGTTGGTGGCATGGCAGCACCAATTATTGGTGGGTTTGGTGATAGAGGTCTTTCTTCATGGTGGTATTGCAGGGTGTGGTGGTCCCAACATCGACGTTAAGGGCTGTTTGGTGCACGGTGAGGCTGTGAGGAGAGGGTGTAGTTTTTAGGTTAGGGTATTGTCATCCCCTTTCCCCCAAGTCGCTACCCTTTCCATTTCTAGTTTGTAGTGAGTGATTGGTATGGTTGCTAAGTGAGGGTGTAGTTTATGGATAGGGTTTTGTCTTCCCCCTTCTCTTAGCTTGGTGGCCATGCTAGTTGTCTGAGTTTTGTTTGGTGGTTTGTTGACTGTGGTTGTGGCCTCAGTTTGTTTGGTTTTAGGGTGAGTATTCTCTATCTCGTGTGATGGCGTGGTTGGCTAGAGTAGCCTCAGTTTGTTGGTGTTGGGTGAATGTTCATATGGTGGTGGTGCGTCGGTGAGTGGATATGTCGGTGTTGTAAGTAGGTGGCACTGGTTTGGGAGGAACTGATAGGTTTGACAGTCGTGCTTTTTGGCTACGTGCTTCATGTTATGTAGCTTAGACGATTGTGTCGATCGAACTTTTTGAGGGTTTCTATCGGGTCAATAAAGGAGTCCAGGTTTTAGTTTTGTCCATTTATGCATGGTTTATGTGTTAATTTGAACTTTGGTCCTGTTTTCTTAATCCCTATAAGCCTGAGGATGTTGGGCTTTTAACTTGTTGTTTTGTTTTTTTATGTTGGTTGTTACTTTGTTGCAATGTAGAGATGTCAATGGGCCGGGCTTTGGCCGACTCGGGTCGGGCCCGGCGGGCCAAGAGAGAAAAAGGGCCGGGGCCGGGCCACTGTGGTTGGGAAAAGGGCTGGGCCGGGCCGGGCCCAAAATCTGGGATATATAGGCCCAGTCCAAGCCCAGGCCCTAGGCCCAATATTTAGGGCCTGGCTTGGGTCGGGCCCGGGCCCTTTTTTTTTTTTTCCTTTCTCTTTCCCAACTTCTTGTTATTCAAAATAAATATTTTAAATTGCGGTAATTTCTTATTATTATGTAAGCAAATTATGTGTATGCAAGCAAGTAAATGTAGTAATATGTGTACATGTAGTAAAAATGTGTGTATGCAAGTAAATGTGATAATTCTATAATAGATTATAAGATTTGTACATGCGTGTTTACAATAATATTTATAACATTCAAATAAATGTACATGTGTACTAAGAAAGTTTAAACACGCACACGTATATGTAGTAATATACGTGTTCGTGGAGAGGGAAATAGTAATTAATAAATAAAACAAATGAATAATTAGAACAATAACTATTTGGTAATAGTATTAATAAATAAGAATTCACTAAAAACTAATTAGTAAACAAAATAATTAGAGAGAACAAATGAATAAGAGGAGTAGCTAGTTATTAGAATTTGGCAAGAATGCTAATTGGAGAGGGAAATAGTAGCAAGAATACTAATGTAAACAAATCAAGAATACTAATGTAAACAAAAGTAGTAATTAGCAAGAGTAGTAATTGAAGAGGAAAATAGTAGTAAAACTTGTAAAACTGTAGAATGTTTAAATAAGAGAGAGTAAGAAGATTGGTGTGAAAAATTAGAAAGGAATGGTGTGAATTTATAGATTTTTCAAAGTCCACAAAAGACAAAAATACCCCTTACAACTAGCCATTTATAGTTGTTGGGGAGGGTAAAAATGTAAAAAACCCTAAAAGATTTGAAAAATGAACTTGGACCAAAATACCCTCCAAACTGGCCGTTATATAATTGTTGGGGGGGGGGGGGGGGGGGTAAAAGTGAAAATTTGGGAAATATAGTCATTGGGGGGAAAAGGGAGGGAAAACAAAATCTGAAAATAAGTGCCGAATTAGGGCTAGAAAAGGGCCGAATTTAGGGTCAGCTTCGGGCCAAATTTAGGGCCAAAATCGGCCCCCCCAAAACCGAGCTAATTTCGGGATTTTTTCCGGCCTGGCCTGGCCCGGGCCATTTTTGGTGAAACCTTGGCCTGGTCCAAGCCCAGGTACAAGGACCTTTATTTTCGGGCCTGCACTATTCATTAGCGGGCCGGGCCAGCCCACGGGCCGCCCATCCCATTTGACATCTTTATTGCAATGTAATCCTTACGCCTAGGGACGTTGGTCTCTCGTTTATGATCTTATGGTATATATTTTCATTGATTTTAAAAAAATGTTGTGTTATTCTCCTTAGATAAGGATTAGTTGAGCAACACTAGTTTTCATGCATTGTGTTGCTCAAATTTTTTAAAACTACTAATGGCAATGGAAAGTTGTTGGCGTGGCTTTTGCTTGGTCACCATTTTCTTTCCTTATGTTTTGAAAAATATGACAAATATGTTATCTTATAAAACTTAAAAGCAGAGGCTCACTTGTTTGGATATCATTCTTGAAATCATATGAAAACTCATTTTGTGGTCTCAATGCCATTTTCCCCACATATATATGCCAGATAGGGTGAAGTGAATTTCAATGATATAAAAATACGATAAAACATTGTATGAATTTGATATTTTTAGAGAATATAATTTTAGAAATGGTAACCGATGAGAATAAAACGTGCTACCAAATAGCACATACCATATTTACTCCATAATAGTCATCTTGGACTAAGGCTATTGTAGTCCTTTTATTACGTCCTACAGATTATTGAGGACTTGGACTCTATTGTTATTAGAGATGGGCCAGGCAGTAAACTCTTATATGGCAATTACCATTGAGGTAGTCCTATCCCATCATAATTGTGTTACTCCATCCTTCTTCCATGTATAAAAGCCTCTACGAGATCTAAGTAAGGCTAAGCTCTCAAACCCTAAACACTACACCTTTCTGTCCTTCGGCTTTATCCTCCGCAAAAACTGACTTAGGCATCGAAGACCCTCTGTCGGCACTCTTTCGGCATGGTAACCGTTGTCTTTCTTGTGCTATGCAGATCCATCCACTCCGAACTTCTCCACTACCCAACGGCATAGTTCCTCTTGGCTGTACATCTGAAATTGTACCTGCAGCCGCGCACAGACAAATCTAAAACCAGACATAGACCTAGTCGGTACCACTCAGGCTGTTCAACAAAGAGTTGAGCAGTTCCAAGCCTTTGTTTAATCGCCCTCAATGATCAGACCGGCCACGCCGCCAACCTCGTCGTCAATTCGTCCGTTAATGACTGATGTTATCGCAGCAGCAGCCACAGTCGAACATCGTGTGCCATCGCCACAACCGCGGGGTGGGGGCGCAATCCTCCACTTGAACACCTTGTCCAAGGACGCGATCATGGACGTAACTACGTCACCATCACTAAAGATAAGCTAAAGGATCCCCGACATCATCACTCTATAGACTATTATTTGGATGTGCATTTGTCTAACATGTACCGCACAGTGGGGCGATGATTCGAACGGACACATTTGTCCTCTCCGATCATCAAAGGTTGTTCAATCGTCGAAGACATCAAACTCTTCCCCCGTGCCTCAGGATTCAGGACTTATGACGGCACCGACGGTCTAGAAGAACACTTGGCTCGCTTTACCTCTTGCATAAACCTTCATTTGGTCCCCTATGTGCCGTGCCTTCACAGTGACCCTAAAGGGCTCCGCCCATGTCTGGTTCCAGCATATTCTCCTAAAGTCCATCTTTTGATTGGCATAACTCGTCGAATACTTCAGAGCTAACTTTTTTACCAGCTAGATCTACCGAAAGAACTCTTGAACGCTCTTTTGAATTATACAGGGCCCTAACGAAAGCTTGAAGTCTTTTAATTCTTGCTTAAACACCGAGAAGCTCCTCCTTGATAATCTCAATCTCAGGCTTACTTTTGTCACGCTGACAAAGGGTAGTCCATCTGAGACACCCCTTAGGTTCTCGCACAACAAGCGACCTCCAAAACATGACGGACCACATTGACCACATAGAGAAATATCTCCCTGCAGAAGAAGACGACAACCTTACACAGGAAGAGATATATACCGGGCTGAAACATCAAGAACTTCACGACTATTAATATCTATCAATGACGACAAACGACAACAAAGAAACAAACCCAAAGGTTCTAGATCCCTCGATAAGTGGACTCATTGAATGCCTTACGTGAGCATGTTCTCAACCACATCAAGGGTCAAGATATTCTTTGATGGCTAGGACCGATACACTTCCATCTAGACATGCGTGATCGGAAACTTTATTGCCACTTCCACAAGGACCACGTCCACCTTATGGAGGATTGCAAAGTGCTCAAGGAAGAGATCGAGGGACTAATTACTCGAGGCTACCTCAAAGAATTTGTCTGTAGTCAAGGGAAGGGCAACAAAGGTAACCGCCACTTATGGAACATCTTAATTTCAGAAGCTAGGCATGATGCACCCAAGGATGCTTCAGTAATCAAAGCAATTTTTGGTGGACTCGCTTAGGAAGACCCTTCAGAAAATGCCAAAGCGTACTGCGCTAGGTTAACCTTACTGAAGGCCCTCCTAAGCATCCCAAGTATTCTCTCTTTTGATGAATTTGATTTAGAGGGACTATAACTCACCCACGATGATGCTATATATGTCACACTTAGAATAGTCACTTTCGACATCAAAAGATTGCTTATAGACAACGGCAGCTTTGCAGATATATTATTTTCATGGCCTTCCAGTAGATGAACCTTCCTCGATAAAGGTTAAGTTCGACGCAATTGCCACTATTTGAGTGCACCGGTAAGCTTGTGTTGAAGACTCCCTTTCCCTTTCTGTGGTGGCCAGATCAGCCTCGTGCTAATCGGTCCAAAATGTTGATTTCTTGGTTGTCAATGTCCCTTCAATCAAAAGTGCAATATTAGGACGACCAAGCCTTAACAAGCTACAACCCGTTATTCCACCTACCACCTGAAGATGGAGTTCCAAACAGTAGATAGAGTCGGAGAAGTAAAGGGCAACCGGACTATCGTCCGACACTGTTATATCTCTGCTTGTAAAAGAAGCTATGCCCATCGAGGATTAGCAGGACAAAAATGCGTTGAGGAGTGGTGAACCAGCCGAGTTCCTTGGCTCCACACAACAAGGACGTTTAGCAAAGTCTCATCCCTTTTTTTACAGAGCAATCATGATGTCTTCATATGGACTGAAACGGGCATGCCCAGCATCAACCCCAGCATTATCACACATAGCCTTAGGGTTGATCTTTCTCACAAGCCAGTTAAGGAAAAAAAGCGCTTGTTTTCCCTCGAGCACCAGATGATAATCAAAGAAGAGGAGAGGAGAGCAAGCTCTTTGTGGCTGACTTCACAAAGGTAGTTGAACATGCAGATTTGGTTGCCAACAAAGTTGTGAACAAAGCTTGCCCGGATAGCTATCCTTTCCTGTGCAGACATCTTGCTTGACGCCACTTCGGTAATGAGTTACTAAGCTTTATCGATGCCTTCGTCGGCTACTACCAAATATGGATGCATGAAGACGATGTCCTTAAAATAGTTTTTATCACAGACCAAGGGCTTTACTGCTATAAAGTCATGTCATTCAGATTGAAGAATGCGACGCCACTTTTCAGAGTCTGGTTAACAAGTTATCCAACCTTTCATAGTAAGAACATGGAGATATAAGATTGAAAGCCCCAGACCACATGGAAGACCTTTGGTAGTGCTTTGGCATGCTCTACACTCACTAGATGAAGCTTGATCTAACTAAGTGTGCTTTTGGGGATCAGTCCAAAAAATTCCTGGGATTACTTGTCTTTACCCACGGAATTAGAGGCAATCCGGAGAGGATTTCCCCATTCAGAATATGGCTCAGCGTCGCAACATCTACAACATATAATTACTGATAGGACACACAACGAGTCTTAGCCGCTTCCTCTCCAAATCCACAGAGCACTGCATTCCTTTCTTCAAAGTGCTAAAGACTTTGCAGAACTTTGAATGGACACCAGAATGCCAAATCTCTTTCGAACAGCTCAAAGACTACCTAGTCAAGCCTCCATTATTGTCAAAACTGCAGCCTGGAGAGGAACTTTTTCACTATCTCGCCGTTGGTGAGCAAGTCGTTAATGCCGTGCTCATCCACAAATAACATAACTTTGAAAAACCCATCTACTATGCTAGCAAAGTGTTGCACAGAGCAGATTTATGCGACCCCACTACTAAGATGTTTGCTTTTGCTTTCCATATTGCTGCTAGAAAAACTATGGCCCAATTTCTAGTCGCACACCATTGTTGTCCTCATAGACTAACATATTAAATGGATCCTCCACAAATCAAACACTTCTGGCTGTCTAGTCACATGGTCTATCGAACTAAATGAGTTTGACATACACTAGCATCCATCAAGGCCAAGCCTTAGCCGATTTTGTTGTCGAGTTTACATTATGCGATGATTAACTGGTCGAGCCATCGGAGGAGACATAAGAACAAAATGTTGCGCAATGGACACTCCACATGGACAGCTCCTCCAACGAAATGGCCTTTTTTTTTTACATGGATGGAAAATATGGTGATTGAGTATGCACTTTGGCTTAGCTTTAAAGCCTCAAATAAGGGGGTTGACTATGAAGCCTTCATTACAGGAATGCACCTCGCTAAGGCTATGTAAGCTGAATCCCTGGCAACTTTCAGCGGCTCCTTGTTGGTGGTAAAGAAAATACAATGAAAGTATGAAGTATGTGATCCCAAAGTGGTGACCTACTTAAGCAGGGTCCAGACATCATTGACACATTCAAAGAATTCAAGATCCAGTAGATCCGTTGATTAGGTAATTAGTCTCGCTTGATCTTTTGACTTTTAGTAGCGAATTTGTTTTGGAGTTGTTACCTAAACCAAGTATAGAAGAGTCCATCATCATGGACATCATTGCCTAACCTAGTTCTATTGATCCAATACATGCTTAGTTAGAGCATGGCACTCTCCCACAAGACAAGTCAGATGCACGAAGTGTCCAGTGACGAGCTTTGTGTGGTTCTATTCTCGTGGTATTTTATACAAGCGTTCTTTTACACTTACATATCTATGTTACCTAAATTCTGAAGTGGCTGACTGCGTATTGCATGTAGTCCATGAAGGCATCTGTGGTCAACACTTGGGAGAGTGAGCACTAGCCTACAGATTTTTACGGTAAGGCTATTATCGGCTTAAATGCATAAAGATACTTTGTTTAGTTCACAAAGCATTGTGATAAGTGCCAACTTTTGTACAGTACCGCATTAAGTAGTAGCTCCAATTACTCTTACGGGCAATCTTGTCCCCTTGTTATGTGGGGAATGGACTTACGAGGGCCTTGCTAATTGCTACCATACAGCTACGCTTCGTCATAGTAGCAATCCTCTACTTTGCAAAGTGGCTTGAAGTTGAGGCCCTTGCCACCATCACAGAGTAGAGTGCGAAGACTTCTCTTCCCAAGCAGTTATCTGCCACTTTGATGGCCCTCGAATCTTGGTGACAGATAACGGGAAGCAAGTTAAGAACCTAATTTTTTGGCAGTTCTGGGCAAAACTCAAAAATTGAGCACCATTACATGTAGCTACTCACCCACAATCTAACGGACAGGCCAGAATCACTAACCTTACTCTGTTTTAGTGATAAAAAAGTTGAATTTAGCCAAAGGTTTATGGGTTGATGAGCTCCCCAAAATCTTGTGAGCTTACTGCACTACAATGAACACAGCCACCCTTCGATTCCCCTTTTTGGCTTTGTCACATTGTCTATCTCGTACTTCCCTTTGGCACAAACGTCGTCATCCCACTCAAATTGGGCATTGGACACCAAATAATGATGATCCACTCCAACTGGGACCTCTTGGAAGAGATTCACGAATACGCACAACTCTGCATGGTAGTCTGTTAGCCCTATTGTTGGATAACCTAAGCTTACATCTTCTTTTGATGATAACTACACATTAATTATGTTCTAATGTGTGCTTTGAGTGAATTCTTAGTACGTATACACAAATAAACTCATGAAGACACATTTAAGAAGTTGGATATGTTAATTAAAGTCAAATGGGCTTAAAACTATGGTGGATATGCTATATAAGTTTCATCAAGTCCAATGTCAAAGAGCAACAAATAATGCATAGGCTCGATTACTTTCAATTATGATTGTTCTTTACTACTCTCTCCGTCCCTTAAAGATCGATCCATTTGACTTTGCACGTATATTAAGGATTTAAGTTATATATTGTGTATCTTTTCCATTTTACCCTTTAGAGAGAGGGGGAAGAGAGTGGGCCATGAGAGAGAAATTGGTTGGTAGAGTGTTAAATGCGGAGAGAGAAATAAAATAAAAAAGTGTAAAGTGGTGGGTCAGGAGAGAGAAAATGAATTGGTAGAGAATTAAATGTGGTGAGAGAAATAGAATAAAAAAGTATAAAAAGGGTAAATATGTAAAAATACCTACATAATCTTTCCTAATTTGGAAATGATCAATTTTTTTGGGATGACCCAAAAAGAAAATATGATCAGTTTTTTAGGGATGGAGGGAGTACTATTTAAGTAGTCTTGGTTTGATACTTGAATTGATGACTATGACCTAAAATGAACTTAAGACACCTTGTACATTGGATGTGAGTTCATAACCTTTCAAACAAGTGTGTTCCTTGAAAATGGTGAACTTTAGAGCTTACCCGGATTTTATAAAAAAAAAAATTCAGATAATCTTTTCATACTGTGATAAACATTTTCATTAGCTTTCAAACGCAAAAAATAACACCTTAATCAGTTTTTTTAGAGAAAGTTATGCCCAAAATAAGAAGGGGGTTCCCAGCCGATCGGCAGTAGTGTAAAACAGTTGACTGCATTCCAATCCAGTTGACTACAATGGTGGAAATTCTGTTCCAAAAGCTATTCTCAAGCAGTAAGGTCCAACAACTATTTTAGAGGAACTCAGTCGACTGCATTGAGAATCCTTGCACATTTAATGCCAATGGTAGCTATAATTCATATCCTCCCATATAAATGAGTTGGGGCTTCAACATATACAATGGAAACCACATTCTAAGCCTCAATACATTAGAGAAACATTAAAGCTCATAAATTAAATTTTTCTCTCATGATTTTACATCATTAAAGAGAGCATATTTGTAAGCAATTCTTTGATTAAATTCTCTCATCTCTGGGCTAGAGCTTCATTTGTATTCATTTCCTTTCAAGAGGGTTTTTCGTACACCATGAATCTTATAAAAGGATTATGATCAAGGCTGAAATTTTCAAGTCTTAAGTGAGCTTTGTGGATTCAACGCTTGTACATGGTGTGGGGATATAACCAAGTATTTTAAGGGTTTTGATCTTGACTGGGAAGAAGATTGCTACTAGAGGATTCTAGTACTCTTGCAATGGACTTCCTTGAAGAGATGGATGTAGGCTTGAGAGTAATTCAAGTCAAACCATTTATATCTTATTGTCAAGTATCTTTAACTCAATCTCCTTATTTATTATTCTCTAATTGCTTGAGATTGTGTAGTTTAGCATCTTTATTGAAATATTGCTTGATTTGATTAAGATTCATGATTCTGGTAAGTTAAAAATTTTCCATTAATTTTCAAAAAATCCTATTCACCCCCTCGCCCCCTCTTGAATTATTTTATTGGTTTTATAGCCTATCAACAACGTGTTGCACATTATCTCAAAACAAAGATCCACCCTTGTTATTTCAGCGTTAGCGAGCTCGTTCTCTAAAAGGCAAAAGCGTCAACAGCGAAAGAGGTTGCTGGCGTGATCACCCTTAACTAGGAAGGATAATACAGAGTGGTCAAATTCAGCCGACCAATGCTTACTACTTAAAAAAAATATGAATTGCTCCTTAGTTCCCCGGACTTGCAATGAGACCAAGCAATATGCAGAACTAGGCAAGATGAAAGAAGATATTCTTGGAAACTTAAAAGGCCCTAAAAAAAGAGAGGATGTATTAAAAAAAGAACGACAAAAATGACATAAAAAGTTGGTTTGGGGGGGGGGGGGGGAAGCAAGCAAAAAGGCAAAAGCAAGCTGCAAACAAATTATTAGGAGCTGCAAGCAACGACAAGGAAAACCAGGATCCTTCACCTCAAGAGGTACAAAACGAGTAACGACATTATTTACAATTTGAAATTTTACGCTATTATATTTTCCGTTCAATCACATGTTATTAAAGAGTATGGGGACACCTCAAGCTTTCTCAGAGAATAAATCTGATCCTAGCCAGGATAAAAGAGATTTTTACCCCACCAGTTTTATTGAGCTTTTAAATGCAAGCCTCCTCTGTGTTTGTTAAGTAATATTGATATAGTTGAATAGTAACAAACATTTTGATAATTACATTTATAGGGTTCTTGGGATAACATTTTGGTGCGATATTCTTCACAAGCTTCTACACTCCAATTTGGCGGTGAAAGAGTGCCCGAAGAATTGAATGTCCATACAAATCAAAACCCAACATCATCGAGAAGCAAAATTTTCTCTTAAAGTTTGTCAAGTAGTGGTGTTTTCATTATTTTTGTTTTTCCATTCCAGTTATTTCGTTAAATTGATTGGGATATTTGAATTAGATCCTTCTCTAGTACTTTCTATATCTTCTCTTTTAAGGTATGTGCACCAACTTTGTTGTTATTGAAGGCATATCCAGTTTTTGCCTCGTTTTCGTGTCATTGCTTGTTGCTTTCATGTTGATGCTTATTGTTTCATCTGGTGGAAGAATTACGTAATACTGGTTTGAATTCTAGAATATCCCGACATAGAGTCCAACATTGATATTACGTAAAAAATGCAAAAAAATTCAAAATTTTAGAGGTGAAATATATAACATGTAGCAAATTAGACAAGATTAAATAAAAAAGACAAAGAAACTTACACAAGGTTTAACCCCTAACTAATATGAACAAATTACATGCATTACATATTCCAAGTCCATAAGTACTCTTTCCACTTGGCCTTATTGAAGTACTACAGATCAATTATTCAATTCCAGTGTGCAAACATACGTATCATCTTTGATTACGGTAAGCAAGCATGGAAAGAAGCAAGTTCACGCTCTCCTATTTCCTTAATAGCATTTTAGAGTAAAGGGCTGCAGCTGCATATTGCTCCTTGTTTTAGATGTGCGTGACCTCGGTGCATGCACTCAAAGAAGGACAACCGTTGGGTTTCTTGCGTCAAACATCAGTAAGGAAAAACCCTGACTTTCCATTACTTATGCTTTCGATTAAAAAATAACTTTTTAAGTTCATTGGTAAGGATTAATTACTCTACATGATAGAGCAAATAGAGTAAATTTCATAATGAAAAGACATTTAGTTTGCCGACATTGCTCGAAAGACCGGCTATATCATACTCTAATAATTTACATTTCATATGAAGCAAATTACTAGCTTTATCCTCAATGGCGAGAATCCAAAATTTTTACACACTAGTAAGAGTATACTAGGAGTAACAGGGTACCGACTATACAAAATAATACAAAACATACTATGTTAATATCAAACATATACTCCCAAATCCAACATACATGCGTGCGCGCGCACACACAAATTAGTCCCAAATCACTTGTAACACTCGAGTACAAGCTACTTTAGAAACTATTATAGTGTGTCATGTGTGAAGCAATAAAGCAAAAAATAAATTACATTTACTACATAGTGCACTATACTGTTGCTTCTAGATGTGGGTGTTTAGGGCGATTCCCAGATCGTTCCTGAATAGATTTTCCAGCCAAAATTTTAGGAATATACTTATGCTTCTAATTTCATGACGTCACTAACCTCAATGTTAGGGAGTTCACAATGATTGGTAGTCTTGTAGTAAAATCTATGTGGACTTCAAACCAAGAGCACCATGGTTGATTCGTAAATTGTTTCTAGTCATCTAAAAAGAGGTATTCCCATCTATATGTTGCTAAGTGAACTATTGGCACCATTAATAGACAGCTAAAGCTCAGATATATCTCTTTCTGGTCCGCGGAGAAAACCAAACTTATATTCTAATAAGCCTAAAATAACTGAATCATGAATTTAGTTGCAGAAATTTCATGCAATATTCTACTAGACCATCTTTGAAATATCATTAGCGTGGTTCATATAACCAAATCCATTTCATCATTAGTGAAAATAAGTCAGATTGCTTCCGAAAGAAAAGATTAGGACTGTGCATAAGTAACTAAATGATCAACGAAGTAGCAGTCTCTAACTTGCTAAGATGAATACCACAAGAAACTTATTTAATAAAGCATATGGTTAATGGCAGGACGATTAACTTGAACCATAAGAAACTAAATTGTTTAGCTTCTAGAGAATTAAACATGAAAAAAGAGGGAAAAGCTTTTACTTGACGTAGCAGGCAATAAGGAAGATTGCCAGTAACATGTTATATCTCTAGATCTTTGTTAATACCACAACTAAACTTATCTATAGCGGTCCACAATGAAAGTCCACACAAATTCTGCTCGATCGCTAATTATAGACATGAATTGTGCAATTAAAAATTGAAAGAGTTAACTTTTAAGGAATTAAAAGCAAAGAGAGGCACCTACATCGCATTGAGGGTAAAGAAGCAATAAGAACTTAAAATGGACCAAGAATTGAGCACAAAAATTAGGATAATTCTAATATGTGGATTCTGATAATGAAATGCTTTTTACTTTTTTATTTCATAGTATGGGTGGAAGGCTAGAATCTCAATTTGGGGTTTAAAGGGGCTACTTTGACTTTAATTGAATAAAAAAAATTTCCTTTGTGTTTTTATGGCAGCTCATACACAATGGATGGAACGAATTGGTGAAGAAGAGAGAGGAAAAAGAAGAGGTCGACTTTCTTGCGGGGGAAAAAGGAGAGAAATGAGGGGAAAAAAAACTGACAACGATGTTTACAACGTTTTACGTCCTGTTATTAAATTGAAAGATGATATTTTGAAGGATTCATAGAACCTCCATGACATGATAAAATTGTAGCCTTCTATTTGCACTTGCTGGGCAAACTCACTATCAATTTGTGCCCCTGCGGCACAATCGATTAAAAGCGTGAGATCATTATTGCCTTTGGGGCCTGGAGACTTTCCTGAAAGCGAGAAATTTCGACGAACAGATGCAAATTGCATGTAAAAGACTGTGCGCTCATAGATGACAAAGAAAGCTTTTTGATTGATTGTGAATGTTTACACACTAATGTTTCCAAGTCTAGAAACTGAACTTCTTATTGATGGCAGCAAAAGTATCTAAACAAAAGAAAGAAAAAGACTTCAAGTCTTAATTTTTCTTGTTGATGATGATTGATGATTATTATCTTTGACCCACTATTTATATTAGATGCTTTTTAGAAAATAACTACCATTACAAAACAAACTATCCACTTAAATATAAACTACTCACTTAGGAAATAACTACCCACTAATGAGTAACCAGCACACTTATCCCTTATTAATAGGGACATATTCTCAGAAGTTGGTTTCTTCCACTGCTTAAATCTTTCATTATCTCTTCAGGAATAATGATAAAAAGTACACGCCATTCATTGACATTTAATCAAAGTGAAGTCATTAGTGAAAAAGATATTTTTTTGTACAAACATTGCCCCCTGGCTCAAGCAATTGAATACTTGAAAATTGCAAAGAGTCATGTCTTTTAAAGGGGTATCATTTTCTCACTATCGGTAGACTTTCACGATCGATATATAGCCTTTCATGATCGATAGCCTTTCATCATCCATAGCCTTTCAAGATTGATAAACCTGCACAATCTATAGCATTTTATGATTAATAGCCTTGCACGATCGATAGCATTTCACAATCGATAGCCTTTCACGATTGATAGTCTCTAACTATCGATAGACTTGTATTTTTCACTATCGATTGTGAAGAGTCATATCTTTCAAAGAGAAAGCATTTTCTCACTATCGATAGACTTTCACGATCGATATATAGCCTTTCACGATTGATAGCCTTTCACGATGGCTAGCATTTCACGATCAATAGCCTTTCACGATTGATATTCTCTCACTATCAATAGGCTTGTATTTTTCACAGTGAAAGCATTTTCGCTATCGATTGACTTTAGCTCTCCATGTATCTGTGTCAATGACCATAGTTGGCCAAGCCATTAAACAAACGATCACCATTTTTGGCCAAGATACTAACCAAATGAAGACCATTTTTGGCCAAGCCATTAACCCAATCAGCATATAAAATGGCTTCTGATCAGCCAATCGATTGAGCATTTCTTAATTCAAAGTGTATGGATAAAAATAAAGCAAATAATATTTGACTATATTTACAATTCTTAATAACCATTGAATTAATATTCTACCTTGGTGTGCTCCACAAACCCAAATAGGGTATCCTTCTCCAAAAAATATAACACCGATTGGCTCCCAAAATACATGTTCTTCATTATTTTTTATGGTGTCAAAAGCTTCAAACTCACTAATGGTGAGAAATTTTGCATCGATAACCACGGTTGGCTCGTTATACATGCCGCATGAAAAAGGGCTCTTTTTTTGCTTTAAGCCAAAATAGGCTTGCAAACTTGCCCCCCAGACATATCGATTAAATCTCCTTTTGACATATCAATCCCATATGAGAATAGACATGGTTGTTCAACTTTTTCAGCCATTTTTGGCATGATATTGACTTTACAAAAATTACTTACACCATTTTTTATGTAAGTTTTAGTCAGTTGCATCAATGAATTCAAATAATTTCCCCTCAACAAACATTTTTTTATGCAATTCATCAAGTAACTTACTTGAATTGCGTGTAGATAATACTTGAAGTTAGACATTGTGAAACAACTCCTCTTGATAGGTAGTCATGTTATTGTTACTAACCATGAATTGTTTGCATCCATCTTCTAAATATTGTCTTGTTTCAGCCATGTTTGGCATCGTATCATTTGCAATAGTCAAAGCATGACTATTGGTTTGTAACTTTTCAACCTCAGTAAGTGTGGAAATGAATAATTCTACTTCCTTCCTCATCCACCTTACTCTATGAATTAAAGCCCAACATTCTTCTAATTCATCTTGTACATCTTCTAAAAAAGATGGATGATCTACTCCCGTCAAGGTTTTAATATTGTTTTCAATCCAATGAATTCATTGGAGGTATCTACCAAAATCAATGGTAGAATAGGCTGGCCATGGTTTGCATAAATGCAATCTATTAGATTAGACTAAAATTCCATTAAATCATCCACTGTCGACTTCTTCTAAAATGAAAGAGACAATGGCTTAAAATTTTTAGGCAATAATGATGCCGAAGTACGATATTTTGTCAATTTAACCCAGAAATTGGCTCTTAATTCATATAATCGGGCCTGAAATTTCAAGGAATTACTTAGAAACATATTGCTGGTATTTTTCACTTTCAGATTAAAAGGGTCCCACTTGGCGTGCCGATGTTTGCACCTGCTGGTCAAAATCACTATCGATTTGTGCGCCTGCTGCACAATTGATTAAAAGCTTTAGATTCTTTTTGTCCCTAGGGCCTGGAGACTTCCCTAAAAGCGAGAAACTTCGACGAACAGATGAAAATTGCATGTAAAAGACTGCGCGCCTATAAATGACAAAGAGAGCTTTCGATTGATTGTGAATATTTACACACAAATGTTTCCAAGCCTGGAAACTGAACTTCCTATCGATGGCGGCAAAAATCTCTAAACAAAAGAGAGAAAAAGACTTCAAGTCTTTATTTGTCTGGTCGATGATGATTGATTATTATTATCTTTGACCCACTATTTATACTAGAAACTTTGTATAAAATAATTATCATTACAAGACAAACTACCCACTTAAATATAAACTATGCACTGAGAAATGGATACTCACTAATGAGTAAGCAACCACACTTATCCCTTATCAATAGGGACACATTCTCAGAAGTTAATTTCTTCTACTTCTTGAATCTTTCATTATCTCATTAGAAATATAATGATAAAAAGTACATGCCATTCAATGATATTTAATCAAAGTGAATTCATGAGTAAAAAAAAGATATATTCTGGTACCACCAATGTCTTCTGATTCGGATCTATGGCTCAGATTAATAAGATTCTATTGCAGCAGAGGATGTGCCTCCATTCTTTTGGTATTAAGGGGCTGTAAACTTACGAGATTTTTTTTTCTGTATTCTGTTTTATGTTTTTGGTTTTCAAAATTTAGTATTTAGTTCTAAAATCGTATTGTGTACTTTTATTTTTTTTTGTATCTTCTTTTTTCAAATTTTCTGTACGTTTAATATTTTCAATTTTATTTTCACAACTTTTTTGGATATATTCTTGTATGGTTTCATTTTCTATTGTTCCACATCTGTGCCCCTCTCTTCTTCCCCTTCCCTTTCCCCTTCACGAGTCTTTAAAGAAGGTGCCGATCGTGATTCATCGATACCACCGGAGGGAACGCTGCTACCGCACGGGGTCAAAATCCTAACATGCCGCCTCACCCCATAGGTTGCTGCCGCCACAACACTCCAGAGCTTGCCGGCGACAGAATCGGTCAATCCCATCACTGTTGAAATTGCAACACCATTGTGAGGGGCCAGCCACCACGAGGGCCACCGCGAGCAGCACCTCTATTCATCACGGCCATCGTAGAGCCGTCGTCACCGAAGAAGCCCTAACAGTGCTGCCGCCCAGAGGTTGAAGCCTTAACGGCTGGCCGTCCACTGCCTGCAAGAGGCCAGTGCTATGCATACTAATCGGCTGCCATCAGTATCGTGAGGGGCGGATCTTGAAGCTGATTTACAAAGGGCTGATTTTACAGAAGTTGATTTACAAGGGGCATATTTTGAAGGACGACCGAACCCATTCATCAGTATCGTGAGGGAGAGGGAGAGGGAGAAGGAGAGGGAGATAGAGAGAGCTATGCGGCAGAGAGGAGACAAAGTCTTGGAATTCTCTGACAAGAGAATACCAATTGTGAAAAAAGGTGAAAAAAAGTATACAAAAAAGGCATCTTTTTTATCATCATTACAAAAACGAAAACAAAATTTGGTAAGCGTACAGTCCCTCCCGTACGTTTATATTATTCTGTACTCAAATTTTGTAATGATGGCAAAAAGATGCTCTTTTTTTTTGTACTTTTATCATTTTGGATACAAAATCCAAATAGTAGCGAAAAAGAGAAAACACCTTGGAGGTGTTTTCACCTTTTTTCGAGAGTTGAATTCATGTCAGAGAAGAGAAGGGCCACCCCACTTCTGTTCACCCTTTCCCCTCTGAAGATATTCGCCCTTTCTCTCTCTCCAGTTTCTTCTGGATTCAACTCCCTCTCACCCCATCCCCTCAAGCCCATACCGGAAGTTAGAGTTAACTCAGAGCTATGAGATTTCCGATTGATTCACTTCACCAAGACGCTCTGAGATTGAAATCGAATTGACTTCACACAGAAAGCAATATTCGACGGAATGGATTACCGGGCATTTCTTGTTCGCGAACCAGTTGGTCAGCCACAAGTCTGTCGAAGGCTTGAGAATCTGAATGACGGCAAGAACACCAACCCAACAGCACATCAGAAACAGAAAACCGGTGACCAGACATGCGGTTGCTCTGGCACAAAGCAAAGAAAACCGGTGACCAGACATGCGGCCATGGTAGCGATGAATTTGCAAAAGAATCCCTGTATTATTCTCATATCTCGCAAGCGATTATGATGGAGGAAAAGGACACAGTGAGGCACAACAAGAACCAAGTACAGGAGGAATATAAACAAAGTTCCAAATGACGCGAAATGGTTGTTGTAGAAGTTGGTTTTTGAAAGAAATGTGAGTCCTGAGACAGAGGAGGTAATGGAGGTTACAAACCAGAATTTGACCGGAGAAAGGAGGAAGTTGTGTGCTTTGGAGATGAAAGGCTGGAAGATCTTGGGTTGCAAAAAGAAGACCCACAATCCACAAAGAACAAAAAGAAATTTGGATCCGAAAAAGGAGGAGAGGTAGAACGATGTCTCCGGTGAGGGTAATACCGGAAAAAATGGGGTAACAGTAATGAAAACGGAAATGAAAATGGTAAACATACAAAAACAATGACACAAAAAAAGTGGTGAAAAAAATAAAAGTATACAATCATAATTTGTGATTGGATACAAAAATATTGAAAATAAAAAAACAACATAAATACTAGAGATGTCAAACGGGCTAGGCTTGGGCCGCCCGGCCCGGGTCCATCGGGCTTGAAGCGAAACCGGGCCGGGGCCGGGCCAAGGAGGCTGCCATCCGGGCCGGGCCGGCTGAGGAGAAATTCTAGGCCCGGTCCAGGCCCTGGCCCTAGGCCCAATTTCTAGGGCCGGGCTTGGGCCGGCCCGGGCCCTTTTTTTTTAATTTTTTTTAAATTTTCTTGTTATTCAATTTTAAATTTCATCTTTAGGCATGTCCAATTTTCAAATTTTGACAAATCTAATTTTTATCCTTTTATTTCATTATATGTAATATTCATATATATATATATGTATGTATAGATATATTTATTTGTCTCTCATTTTATTTTTTGCTATATGTTAAATCTTTTCTTACTCTTCTTGGTGATCTTTATTAATAAAATCTGAACACATAACAATTATTACTATTTAAGAGAGACTGTTTCTACTATTTGATATTTTACTTCAAACTAATTGGCCGAAAACCCGGGATTGATACATGTTAGTTCCCGAGACGATCTTAAGTAATAAGTATAGAAAAATAAATGTGTTCATAGGCCCTCCTCCTTTTATCCGGGCTTGGGACCGGCTGCTTGTAAACAAACAGGCGAAGTTACCTATTTTTTATATATACGAAAAAATATATATCTTGCTTGTAAAAATTTATTTTATATATATGAAAAAAAGTATATTTTGTGAAAAAATTTATTCTTAAAACTTAAGAGAAGGAAAATAAAAAGAAATTACCTAATCATCCGGAAGTACTTCAATATCCGAGTCACTGCTCTTCCTATCATCAATCGGTTTATCTTGCTCGCGGTATTTCGCATCAAGATAATCCTTCCAACATACACATAGCTCGAGCGACTCGGGGTTAAGACGACTCCTCCTGTCATCCAAAACCCTCCCGCTGGCTGAAAATGCCGACTCTGAAGCAACCGTGGAGGCTTGCACTGGCAGTACATCCCGTGCAATTTGGGATAAAGTTTTATACATGTTTTGATTTTGTTTCCAAAAATTTAACAAATTAAAATTAACCTGTTCTTGCATTGATAAATCAGAATAATGATCAGTATTTGCATATACACCAATCTCATTAAAAGAGGAAAAAGTAGACGAACCTGCCGAATTAGAAGTACCTTCACCTGGTAGTTGTCTTGCTACTAGATGTTCAAAGCCCTTAAGGTATGGCGCATAATACCTCTCAACAGTGGATGATGTAGCTCGCCCGCGCACGTCAGCAGAATTACGATAGAGGTTGAACAATTCCTCAAACCTCTTGCTCACTTTTGCTGTGAGTGCGGTTGTCTCCTCTGCTGTGTAGCACATTAATTTCGATATCTCTTGTATCGAGGCGTTCACGCCATGCAACTTTAACCTAGGATCTAAACAAGTAGCCACAGCAAAAATAACAGGCAGTCTACTCCAATATTTATTAAACTTTTTATCCATCACTTTTACTATTTCCCTAAAGGGTCCTATATATCTCCATTTTGTTAACATTGTAGCCATCTTGAGAATTTCTATTACAGCGAGAGGAGAGGTGGGATAGTACGTACCAGACAATAAATTGGTAGACGTGTAGAATACCTCCAAAAATTCAGCTAGGTATGTGGCCATCTGCCATTCCTCTTGAGTTGGCAAGCCGGCTGGGAACTGGGTTAGTAGAAAATGCGTATAGACTTCTCGGTATGCCAGAATGTGTAAAAGCATATGGTATGTAGAGTTCCACCTGTGGACCACATCTGTAACTGCTCTCCTGCGAGGCATATTATATTCAACACACAACGTTTTAAATTGTTGTGTTCTCGGACTCGAGCTATTAACATACGCTGTCATACCCCTCATTTTGACAAGAATATCTCCTGCAGCTAAACCATCTTGAACAATTAAATTAATTATATGACAAACACAACGAACATGAAATAATTCACCAGAAAGTACAGGTTTGAGGCTCTCCTTTAAAGCATCAACAGCAGCTGTATTGTTAGAAGCATTATCAAAACTAATACTCATAATCTTATCCTTTAATTTAAATGTGGTACATGCTTTTAATATAAGAGTAGCAATGTTCATTCCATCATGCGGAAAAGGAAAGAGCTCGAAAGCGATGATTCTCTTGTGCATAACCCAATCTGCATCAATCCAATGAGCGGTCACACAAGAATAACTAACAAAAGTAAATGGAGATTGCCAAATATCAGAAGTAAGACTAACTTTACCGTCAAATTTATCGAAATAATCGATAAGGCGTGCTTTAGCAGCATTGTACTGTCGGAGTGCATCGGATCTAGTTGTGTTTCTATGAACCTTTTTGTACAAAGGTTGAACGTATGTGTTCATATATCTAGAGTGCTTAGGATTATCGGCAAAAGAAAAGGCTTGTTCATCGTGAATAACAAATTCAGCGAGACCGTCTCTTTGCTCTCGCTGATTATAAACAAATAACTTACCGTCAAAAGATAACTGCGTTTGGGTAGGTTCGACGTGGCCTTGTCGAGGTGCACACTGAGGGTAATGCCTGTTAAGATGTCCATTACCACTACCAGACGAAAATAATTTAGCGCAGTACTTACATCGAGCTTTTCGGATGCCGTCCACCGTAACTACATCGAAATGATTCCAACACTCGGCTTTCTTTTTTTCCCCTTTTGGACTTCTGGCTCATTACCGGAGGCATTGCTCGGCCCTTCTTCATCATGACCAGGCATAGGGTTGAGATTATGCCACGGAGTAGTAGCTTCGCCAACCGAGCTGCGTCCTTGACTATAATGCGGGGGGTCTTCATCAGGCGTGTATTCAAAATCTGGAATGTTTTGATTGAACTCCCAATTGGCTTGGGTATCTATCATACAGCCTGTACTCATTCGTCCAGGAACGAATGGTTGTGTTGGTGCTTGGATTGGTGTTTGTGATGGCCGTGGCGCTGGCGCTTGTGCTTGCGATGATGATGATGTTTTTCGTGATGATGATCCACGCCTCAGTTTCTTCAATAATCCAGCCATATTTCACGCTAAACTTTTTTACTAGATTGGAAATAAAATTTGTAAGAGTAACTAAATACACAAGTATAAGAGTAGTAATAAGAAATAACAATTAAAAGAATGAACGAGTAACAAATATTAATCACTGAGGGTAATTCTGAAATTGGAGAGAGTTAGTAATTAAAAAGCATTTAGTAATAGTAATTAATAAATAAAAATTCACTAATTACTAGACAAAAGAATTAGAGAGTAACAAATTAATAAGAGTAGTAGTTAGTAATTAGAATTTAGCAAGAGTAGTAATTAATAAACAAGAGTACTAATTAGTAAATACTAGTAGTAATTAGCAAGAGTAGTAATTGGAGAGGAAAATAGTAGCAAAGCTTGTAGAAATATAGAATGTTTAGATAAGAGAGAGTAAGAAGATTGGTGTGAAAAATTAGAGAGAAATGGTGTGAATTTATAGATTTTAGAAACTTCACAAAAGACCAAAATACCCCTAAAAACTATCCGTTTATAGTTGTTGGGGAGGGTAAGAGTGTAAAAACCTTTAAAGGAGTTGGAAAAATTAAGTTAGACTAAAATACCCCCCAAACTAGCCGTTATATTGCTGTTGGGGGGGTAAAAGTAGAATTTTGGGAGAATATATTCGTTGGAGGAAAAGGGGGAGGGAGAAAGGGGAAAAACAAAAAATTCAAACAGATGGGGCCGGAATCGGGCCAGACCAGGGCCAGAACCGGGCCTATTTTCGGGCCAGGCCAGACCCGGGCTTTTCCGGGCCGGGCCAGGCCTGGCCCTGGCTTTTCCCCAGATTTTTTCTGCCTGGTCCAAGCCCAGGCCCTAAGCCCAATTCCTCCGAGCCAGCCCTGTTCATGAAAGGGTCGGGCCGGCCCGGGCTTTTTTCGGGTCGAGTCGGGCTGGGCCGCGGGCCGCCGGGTCCGTTTGACAACTCTAATAAATACACAAAACAAAAATAAAAAATATAAAGTACGGCCCAGTATTTTTGTTTTGTGTTTTCCGCGCCACGAAATTCGAAACAGAGCACAGACGTTACAAGACAAAAGTCGAAACAAGACAAAAAGAAAAGCCGAGACCTCAAATCAACACTGAAGTGACAGAGAGAGCCTCTCTGTGTGCGTCCCCTTGACTGGAGCCTCTTTCTCACAGCAAAAGCGCTATAACCCAGAAGACCAAACTCTCCTTTATCTCTCCCTCTTCTAGGCAAATGTAGTAGTAGCAATAGCAATGTATTCACGTTTTATATGTTTTGGGCTTTAGCCATTTTTGGGGTAAATGCAAAAATGGAACCGGCTGAGGGCTCCGACAAGAGGGAAGAGCGCGTGGCTCTCCTCGTAATACTGTTGCTCGCGTCTCTCTCACTATCTTCGTTGCTCCTCGTCTTCAGCTACTACTGCTACTTGAGTAATAAAGTATCCAAGCGCTTCAAACCCCACAAAAGTAAGTGTATATGTCGTTCTTGTGCGTGTATCAACAAGTGCGTAGTGTTTACCTAATATGTAATTCATGGTTGTGAGAAACCCTTAAATTCGTAAAGGTTCTTTGGTTTTGTTTACCTTCAGTGATCAGTCTTAAGCTGTGTGAAGAATCGGAAAATAAAACCAAAAAAAAAAAAGGAAGAAAAATGAGTTTTAAGTTGAACTGGGTAGTGTTGTTTTTGGAACATGGTTTATGATGTATGATATGATCTTCTTAAGGAAACATGATTCCTCAATAGTGGAAGGCTTGATACAATGTCATTAGGAAAAAAAGTTGATATACAGTTATCAAAGCATAAGATACAATTATGCAATGCGTTAGCTGCTCTCGCAGCTAGTTTAGTGACATTCCTGCATTTCCTGGAAAGAGTAGAGAATATTGTGTTTTAATTTCTAGTTGTTTATGGTATGTTTGTTTGTCATACTTGTAATTGCTTTTCCCTTTGGCTGCTCAGTATATTTTGACACTGAGAATCTAGTCATAACTTTGAGTTTATGAGGCGAAATCTGACAGATCGCCGTGAATAAGATTCAGATAGATATTACTCTATAATGTTTGGCTCTTTTTTTGGGTTTGAATATCTTGAAGGGGTCAATTATGAGGATAAAGAATGTAGTAGTATTGCAAATATTCAAGTTGCTACGGACAAAGGTCTTCAGGTGTTCACCTACAAGCAGCTACATTCGGCCACTGGTGGTTTTGGGAAATCAAATGTGATTGGACATGGTGGATTTGGGTTAGTGTACCGAGGAGTGCTTCAAGATGGGAGGAAAGTGGCAGTGAAACTGATGGATCGGGCTGGAAGGCAAGGAGAAGAGGAATTTGACGTAGAGGTCCAATTTCTGTGATTTCCCCGTTTATATGAATTGGATAAATTCTCATGTTATATAGACCGTGTGTTATTAACCTTCTAATTTTTCTGTCAATTTTTACTATCTTAGGTGGAATTGCTGAGTCGGCTAAGTTCACCATACTTGCTGGCATTGGTTGGCTACTGTTCTGAGATTAAGCATAAAATATTGGTTTATGAGTTTATGGCAAATGGAGGTCTGCAAGAACATTTGTATCCCATCAGTGGTGAGTCGGTCTTGGTTTTCATAGCAGTTACACTCTTACATTCTTTGTATATATTGTCTTGGAAAGAACGGAGTAGTTGCCCATGGATGAGTAAGGTGTGAGGTATGCCAACTTTTGACCATTGATTCTTAGAAATGTCAATTGCTGTAATTTGATAGAGTTAGAAACCATTTATTCTTACAAATGTCAATTGCTGTAATTTGATAGAGTTTTGACAACTTTTTGTTGTTGTACTATTTTTACAAAAAGAGATAGACAGCTGAAAACCTGCTATAGTGATGGTCTTGATAAATTCTCAACATCATCTTTTATTACAAGAGGTCAGTGGTCAAAGAGGCCCAAGAGAGAAGTAGAAGTAAAACATGAGTCTACCTAAAAATGTGTCCACCTAAGTTGGCAGACTACTAGTTCTGGGGTTTAGGAAGCAGTAAAACTGTAAAAGGTAATTTTCCTTCTTCTCCTTCGTTCTGTCTTTGAATAATAATATGTTCATGTTAGCACGTCAATAAGCATGTCATGTTCCCACATTTCAGTTCGTGTCTTCTGTTGTCTAAGATTTAGAATGTATGTACTTGACTAGCCCGTTCGTTTGAGACAAACCTTTATGGTAGGTTATTGGTTAGGGCATTGGTCATATAAGAAAGTAAATGGCATACACGTACAGAACAAATTAAAATTTAGCATCTTATAGCTAATCAAAGACAAGAACATAGGTCATTTTCTTCTGTAGGAGACATATGATATCAACCTAAAAGTACACGACGTATATTGTGCCGCAAGATCTATGCATATAGACACGCACACACGGACACACGTACACAACATCATGAAAATAGTGTATGCATATATTGGCAGACAATGTCTTCCTTCCTTTCTCTTTTCAGGTTATGGATATTAAACTAAGGGGCCTTAAAATAAGTTCATGCTTCTTGACAGTAGTGCAACATAGTTCATAACCACAAGTGCATACATGTACACGTACTTATGCTTGGAACTCCCCACCTTGTTCATTATCCCGTGGTTGTGTTCTCTGCTTCTGTCTCCCTTCTTCTACCTCTTCCTGTGCACCCTCATGTTTAAACCGATTTCTCTTCCCTTCACTCCTCTCTTTATTACTCCAATTATGTTGCATTTTCTTTTTCTTTCTTTCCATGGAAATGCTCCAAGTTGTGAGTAAACAAGCCACATATGTCTCTGTACTTCCACTAGTGCACTGAAGTCTTCCTATATAGATGTAATGCTCTTTGCCCTACAATTTCTTAGTCTCATTTTATGCCCAAACTGTAGTCTATCTTCTGTTTCTGAACCTCAGCTCCAACTTGATACTCTTTTTCTACACACCAGATAAGGTATGACGTATTGGTTCTTGGGACTGACCCATCCTCTAGTGGTCTTCCTGGGTTTTAACAGGAACAGGTGAAGGTACTGTTCTAAGACTTACTTCAAGTACTTGACGAGGGATAAGGGGTCAAGTTTGGTATCTCAAGTTGAAAAAGAGTGAAGTTTTGTTAAGCTACGGTTACAGTGCATTCACTTTTGACTTTAGCACTTGGGGAACTTGGAGACCAAGGTGATACCCAATGTATTAAGGCCCCTGCCAACTGTTTTCGGCTGCTGGTCAGTCTCACTTTGCCTCTCCAGCCCATTCTCTTCTCAAGATAAGACTAAACCTTTGGGAATTTGTTCTTTTCATGTTTATTTTGTTTTGTTGTTCTCTTTTCTGGGTTGGGGAGGAAAGGGAGGGGGAGGGTGGAAGTTCTGCTTCTACTAAAATTTGAGGAGGTTGGCGACCGTCTAAAAATTTTCTACCTGGCAAATCTAAAATGTAAGAATTAAAATAAAGTGTGATGCTCTTGGTCCCCTGAAGTATGGTGGCAGGGGTAGGCTGGATACTGTTCTAACCTGTGGCAGCATGTGCATTTGCATGACTGCCCAGACACTTGAACCAATATTTTTACACTTGGCAGCCTGGCCAAGCTTATATCACTGCGCCTCATGGTGTCTCCCATGTTTTCGAAAGTTCTGTGAATGCAAAGAATTGAATGAACGATCAACTATTCTTGAAGAGCCTCGCATTTTTTGCTTAATTGGGACCTCTTTGGTAGTCAACTCAGTTATGCCTTGGAATTTATGGATCTGGTGAGAAGACTCAGCTTTGGCGATTCTTGAAATAGCTGTGTGCTATCAGTAGAAAAGGAATGCATGGGTTGGTGGCGGCAAGTTATAGACTCTAGTTTATGTACTTTACTTAGACCACACCTTTAGTAGACCAGCACATAAAATGGCAAAAGGCATATTTTCATGCTTCTGATTTCTCTGTCTTACTATACTGGGCCACTTGCATAGATGAACAAGTGTTGGAGCCTTTAACTTTCTCCCCTTTTTTGAAATTTTAAGCCTAATATGGCTTTGCTCGATTTACTTGAGATCTTTTCTTCTTTATACTGGTGCTGGGCTTCAATTTACAACTTAAGGATTTATATTGGTTTAAATTCTCCTCAAATGATTTTGAATTCCAACGCGCAAAACTAATGGATTTTTATCTTGTCCTCTTTATTAAAACTCAATTTGGACTATTTAAACTATCAGACGAAATTGTCTTACTTTAGATTCTTAAATATTTTTGTTGTATTTATCTGTTATTGGTTACTCGTGATATGATTTTTAAATTATCTGATTAATCTATTATTGTTTTCAATTTTATGTTTGTTAGTGATTTGTACTTATTTTCTATGTTACATGGACTCAGTATGAGCGTCCAAGTTGGATAGGTGTCCAAGTGTCGGTTTCGTCTAATTTTCAAAACCCAAGACACGGGGACATGGCAGAATATTGCTATTTATTACCATTTTTTAGTTAGGTGAAATGGTGTTTTCACTTTTCAGTGACCCACATTGTTCTAATTGAAATCCTATCTCATCTCAAAGGAATAATGAATTAGAAGAACACCTTAAGATAACGTTCTTAGTGGCATATCTTATGAGATGTGTTGGATGCATATCCCATACCCATATCCAAATGTCGAGTGTCCGACATGGGTACTTCACTCATTTTCAAGAGTCCATGCAACATAGCTTATTTTTACTCAATATTATGTGCTGTTGAGTCCTTTTTATTGAGTACGATTCTTCTTTTCTTCTGTTGCTTGATTTTTTTTTTTCTTTTTTCTGTTGAAAATTGATACGTTTACTTCGGCGTTGCCTATGAATTATTCCTGATTCTGCCCCTGCTTGTTAGACATGTGTCTAATTAACATATCGCCCTCCCTAAGGTATGTCCTGGTCGTCCAGAACCTTTGAACCCAGCATGCGTATTTTTCAGTCATACCTTATAAAGTAGAACATCTTACCAGCGTTCTTTGGTGTGTCACACTACATGAGATCTCACAGTTTCTGTATACAAAGGATGGATATCCGACCTTGGCTGTGTATACCTGCCCCGGGCTATGTGTGATAAAAAAATTTGTTAACATGTTGTCCAACACCGGAGGTGGGAGAGTTTGTGATTCATATGCTTTATAAGACACTGCCAAGGATCTATGTAGCACCTTTTGGCTAGCCCTTTTAAGGTACACATTGTCCTGTGATGGGGCCATGGACCTGGTTCGTCACACATGAGATGCGTTGACACAACCTTGGTCGATGTGTGCTTGTCTGCGTCTCAAGTTGTCTCTAAGAAAACAATTGTTAAACCCAGGTAAAAATGTTTAAGTGGGCGGTTATTACGTATTCTAGATAGTAAAGTTTTATATTGAATAGCTTTAGTTATGACACTCCTCATTGATGGTGCCTGCTTCAAAACTGCAGGTTCTAGTGCTTCTGCTTCAAAACTGGATTGGGAAACCAGGTTGAGGATAGCTCTTGAAGCAGCTAAAGGGTTGGAGTATCTCCATGAACATGTCAGTCCACCAGTGATTCACAGAGATTTCAAGAGCAGCAACATCCTTTTGGACAAAAGTTTTCATGCCAAAGTTTCTGATTTTGGATTGGCCAAGCTTGGATCTGATAAAGCTGGTGGACATGTTTCCACCCGAGTGTTGGGCACCCAGGGATATGTTGCCCCTGAGTAAGAACTACAAATGGCAGTCTCCACTATTTTAAAAGATGTCCTGTTTGGTATTTCGACTTTGGCTCTATTTAATGGTTATTAGTAGATGAATGTTGTGGTGTACTTCAGTACTGCACATTAAAATTTGGTGTCCATGTTATTCAGGTATGCGTTAACCGGGCATCTGACTACAAAATCAGATGTATATAGCTACGGAGTTGTCCTTCTGGAGTTGCTAACTGGACGAGTTCCGGTTGATATGAAAAGACCTCCAGGGGAAGGTGTCCTTGTATCATGGGTGCGTTTCTCATTTAGTTTCTGCAGTTGAAGAGCAATAGCCTCACATCTTATTAGCTTGATAAAGGGCAATATTAGTCCATTCTCTTGGATCTGATATTTGGTTAGCTTAATAAAGAGCAATATCTGCTGTTTGTGCCATAGGCTTTGCCCCAGCTTACAGATAGAGATAAAGTTGTAGAGATTATGGATCCAGCACTGGAGGGTCAGTATTCGATGAAGGAGGTTATACAAGTGGCTGCTATTGCTGCAATGTGTGTACAACCAGAGGCAGATTACAGGCCATTGATGGCAGATGTTGTGCAGTCTCTGGTCCCTCTAGTGAAACATCACAGGGCAACTTCTAAGGTAGGTAGCTGCTCTAGCTTCCACGCTACCCAGTCTCCTAAGGCATAGGACCTTGGAAGATCATGTCAATGCTAATGGGACATCTATTTTCTGAGCTGAGCTGCATAAGGTAATTTATGCTTAATGCTTACTTTTTTGTTCACTCTTTTGTCCAATTTGGCTATCTGTTGGGGAGAAACTGGCTTGTCATTTATCAAGGCTCCTGATGAGCGCAGTCATGTAATTTTATCTGAATCAACCTGTTTGAAGTACAACAAACCACGAATGTTGAGAATGTTACTCATAATTTGTTTTTATGCAGCAAGTTCAAATGGATACTATTATCTAACTATTATTGTGGCTAACTAATTGACTAGCTGATGTTAAATGCCATATAATTTGGTTTATGTTTCTCGTCTGTTTGTGCTGACAAGTAACTTAATCCCTTTCCATATTTTGTACTCAACGATTCATATGGTGCTCTTTGTTTCGAATGTGTACTGATTAGAGAATCGTGTTTGGCATTTGTAATTCTGGGCTTGTTGAGATTAGAATCAATTACTACTTTTCATATGCATTCCAGTCTTCAGTTACTGTTTAAGTTAGGGAATCGCAACACAGTACCATGAACAAAGTATAATTGTGTGCATGGCAATGACGGTGTCATTCATCACTCTGCACAATTTAAAGTTGACAAAAAGTGGACTTGTTAATACATGGGTGACATGCTAAAATAATGATGGACATACCATTTATTAATTTGGAAAGGGAGTATAGGGTTGAATAATGAGGTATTCATCGCCTGGGCAGAAATAGGAAAAATTTCTCTTCCTAGGTTAGGAGACCAACTTCTCTGAGACATTCGTAGCAGCTGTATTTGGATTTGCAATTAATAGTTCTCTAAGAAATCTTAAGTTGAAAAAAGCAGTTTGTCCCCATAAATACCTGCTGATTCAAGATGCTACTTACAGGAAAATATACTTTCAACTATAGAAGTAAGGCTTTGGTTTCAGCATATCTCGCATCTTCATGAATTTTGGCTTTTAGCTTGTGGAGCCTGGAAACAACATTTTCCATGTCTATCCTCTCCTCAGATGTCTGTCTTGTGCATTCAAGAGCTAACTTCATGATTGATGAAAAACATTGCTCTTTGAGGTTCAAGTCTTCTTTCTCTTTCTTCAGTAAATTGATGTCAACGATATCCAGTACGCCACCAGGAAACGACTTAGATACCCAATGGGTGAGGGTCATTCCCTCAGTAAATTGTTCATGTGTTGGCTTCTTTCTTGTGAATACTTCCATCAAGAGAATCCCATAGCTATAAGCGTCCCCCATAGTGGAAACTATTCCAGCCAATCCGTATTCTGACATTGGTGGTAATTGACATTAGCAACGGAAAGTATTGAGAGCATATATGGGGAGCAAGTGCCTAGACAATATAGCAAGTGAGAAGGCCAAAGCCAGTAGAGTAAATAGGTCCTGCGAGGCTTAATTTGCTTTCATTTGTACTTCGGAGAAGAAAACTGAAGAACACCATTCAGTGCTTACACGTCATAGACTAATTTCAAAAGTGATTATTTCTTTTCGAGCATAATGCTTAATGTTTGTGGCACTTATAGAAGTAGATAGAAGTGTCTCAAATACCTATGCCAAACAGTTTTACCTCTACGAGTAAAGTTTAAATAAAGGTTTACCTGGTGCCATATACCCAATGGTGCCTAGAGTCTTTGTTAGTGCCTCACACTGGTTCTCTGTCAAAAGCTTTGCGACACCAAAGTCTGATAGATGCGCAACCATGTCTTTATCTAGTAGGACATTATTAGGCTTGACATCACAGTACACTATACGGGGTGAGTAACCGTGATGTAGATACTCTAAAGCAGAAGCGACATCTATCATTATGTCGAGTCTTTGAACAACGTCTAAACAATAGTTGTGAGAATACAACACTTGTCTAGGTTCCCATTAGGCATGTATTCTAGCACCAAGGCCCTGAAGTCAGGGTTACAGCAACTGCTAAATACCTTAACAAGATTTCGGTGTCTAATGCTGCGCATAACTTCACATTCTGCATTAAAACTCTTGAATGCTCCTTGCTGCTCTAAATTGAACACCTTTACTGCTGAAACTATGCCATCAGAGAGTACCCCTTTGTATACCAAAGCTATGCTTCCACTCTCAATCAAATTGTCTTCACTTAGACTCTGTTGTTTGAAGAATTTCTTGGTATGAAATCCTCTTGTATGTTAAACCATGCGGAGAAACTGTTTGAGGAGGATGCTTCTTGTTCTTTCGGCATCTGAGCAACACAATGACTGAAGCGCCTATGATTAACAATGGCAGAATTGTCGGCAAGATATACGTCAGAATCTTTGGCTTCCTGGACCATCTATGCTGATAATCTTGCATGCTCCAACACGGAATCGAGGTGCTCCACACAATGCATCATTTTGCATGAAGGATTCAGCTGTAAAGTTGGCAAAAGGTCCTCCAGTGGGATTTCACCACTTAAGCTATTAAAGGAGACATTTAGGTACTTAAGATAAAGAAGGGCCTCCAATGACATGTGAATCATGCCAGGAAGACTGTTCTGGGATAGATCTAAGACTTCTAAGCTTACCAAATTTGCCAGCGATTCTGGTAATGGACCCTGTAATCTGTTACGCGATATGTTCAGTTCAATTAGGTTTAGAAGTTCCCCAGTAGAGTTTGGAATGCTACCCCAGAACTGATTTCCTGATAGATCCAATCGTGTAATGACCTTCCAGTTGCCAATATCTGGACTTAAAGGTCCGCTTAGGTAGTTGGAGGACAGGTTGAGTATCAAAATATCCTTAAGGTTCCACACTGAAGATGGTATGCTGGAACTTAATGCATTCGAATCCAAAGTTATCCTCCGTAATGAACTAATATTGCCTAAGCAGCTCGGTATTGGTCCAAAAAGATTGTTTCCACTCATAAGAAACTCACCCAAGTTTGTTATTGCAGATGTTGGTCGGTATCAGCCCTTCTACTCTAGTACCTTTTATTTCCAACAGTTGCATCTTCCATAATCGTCCCAAAGAGTTGGGGATTGATCCTGTCAAGTCATTATTTCCTGGATTTGAGCTACCAAGTTGCTCAGATTTCCAAATTCACCTGGAATCATGCCTTTGAGATGACAACCAGGCACATCAAGGATTTCAAGAGAACTGGACAAGTTACCCCAGAACTTTGGAAGAAGTCCATTCAGTTGATTCTGTCCTAACCCCAGGATTTTCAAATTTCTGCAATTTGTTAATGATGTAGGAAAACTTAAGAAGACAGGGGATGTCTGACTTGTCAATTGATTTGATCCCAACTGGAGACTTTGGAGAAGTTTCAGTTCGCCGAAAGTTGTTGGCACATTACCAGTCAACAAGTTGTTGGAGAAGTCTATCTTAGCAAGTTTTGAACAGTTCGAGATCGAGCTAGGGATTTTACCACTGAGTGCATTCATACCAATAAATGATACTTGGAGCATCGACTAGTTCCCTATATCTCTTGGTATGCTTCCTGTGAATTTAATGATCGATATGGAGAGAATCTCAAGTGATTTACAAGGTGACAGACTAGAGGGGAGTTCACCATTGAGTTGATTTGAAGTAAGGCTAAGGACTTCAAGCCTTCGAAGTGAGTAGCAGAAATCACTGGGGAGGCTGCCTGTCACTTTGTTGTATGGGAGATCGATTGTTGCTAATGAAGTTGAATATTGATTTAGGTAATTCTCCTGCAAAGTAAAAGTTAAAAGGGTTAAGATGTGATACTCCGAAAGCTATTAGACAAAAATGAGATGGCAGGAAAATGTTGTGAAATCTATCACAACCAAATGCATTATATCACCCATCAAGCTGTTACAACCAAGATATAATCCCTGAAGCTTTGACATGTTTCCAATCCCACTTGGTTGCTTCCTGTAAGTTGATTGACTGATAATGATAGAATTTGGAGATCCTTGCAGCTGTGTATAGTAGTAGGGATTGGACCACCTATGTTATTCTGGGAAAGATAGACAGCTTCGAGCTTATAGAGATTGCTGCACATGTCTGCAGGTAGAATCCCATTGAGCTTATTGCTTGTCAGATCAAGTGTTTGCAAGGAAGAGATGTTGAATATTGTGCCTGAAACTGGGCCAGTCAGTTCGTTAAACGACAAGGACATTATCTTCAAATCACGAAGATTACTCATCTCCATCGGAATCAGACCTTTCAAATAGTTCCCTGCCAGATATAGTTCTTTAAGCTTTGTTAGATTTCCTATAGCTCTTGGTATGCTTACACTCAATCTGTTTCTCGCTAGAGCTAGATGTTGCATTGCCCAGCATTCCGATAAGCTGGAGGGTATCGTACCACTGAGCTCATTGTAATGTAGATAGAGCTTGTTGAGATTGTTGGGGGTGTTGCACATGTATTCAGGCAGAGTCCCATATAAGCTATTGTTTCTGAGGTTAATGCTCTGCAGGGAAGAGATGTTGAATATGGCAGCTGGAATGGTACCTGAGAGTTTGTTAAATGCAAATGATAATATATTCAAGTTAAGTAGCTCGCTTATCTCCTCTGGAATTGGACCATGCAAGTCGTTCAGACCAAGATATAGTTCTTCAAGCTTTGTGATATTTCCTATCGTTCCTGGTATGCGTCCACTTAACTGGTTTCCCGTCAATGATAGTTGTTGGAGATCCTGGCAGTTTGATAAGCTGGCGGGATATCACCGGTAAGCTCGTTTAACTGCATGTCCAATGATCTCAGCTGGCAATTTGAAAGACCAAGTTCAGCCGGGATATAGCCGTGGAAGCTGTTATTGCTGATGTTGAAGTAAACCAGGAGGGTGAGGTTGCCAATCTCTTTTTGGGATGGTACCTCTGAGACCCATGTTAGGGAGGTTCAAGGCTGTCAGCCTCTTGTCACTGCTGCAGGAGACGCCAAACCAGTTACAAAATGGGGTTCCTTCAGTCCAATTCTTTGGCAAGATGTTATTGGGGTCAGAGATGATATTGGCTTTGAAGGCTAGAAGAGCTGATTTATCTGTGAAGTTGGTGTTCACAGGAAGAGCTAGACAGCGCCAAAGCATTGTAAGTACCATTAGGAAAGCCACTACCACTACGATGTAGTCCATGACACCAGGCTCGAGATACAGAGGAATGTTTTCAGTTCTCACAACAGAGGTACGCATCACTTATCAACCAAAAAAAAAAAAAAGGAAACTTTCAGAAGAAAAAAACCAAGAAAAGGTAAAGAAACAAGGGAATGAGTACAAAGGAGAAGAGGGCCAAGAAGCAAGCATCCGAGGTTGATACGCGGACTCACAGTGGAAACCAATCCACAGCTGAAAGCAACCGTCTTGGGTTATTTGGATAGAGTTTCAGCTTCTCTTGCACAAAAAATAATTGCAGCCATTAGTATTGTTGATTTTTCAAATAAGCATTTGCGAAATGACAAAATCGATAGTGTGATTAATTTTTTTTTTAGTTCCAAGGCTCGTCATGTGCGTGCTTGCTGACGTAGTATCTGAGCTTCGGACAGTGAAAACATGATCGCAGAGAGTTAAAATTTGACGAAGTATAATTTAGTGCAATATTGTATCATGGTGAGGCTAAATAACACCTTTTACCTGCGCTCATTTGTTGCTAAAGGATTGGAAGGTGTTACTAAAGAATCTTATAGCGACCAAAGGTTACTATTAAAACTTTTTAAAAATTGTTACCATAAGGAATTCCTGAGCTATTTAATTTTATGATATATCGCAATTAGGTTATTAGTTTTTGATGTTTGGTTTCCCAGTGTGCTTTGCGCATTCCGGAAGTAAAATACTCTTTATTTGATAAGAATCCAATTCAATGTGACACCAAAAAGGATAGAAGTCCAAACTCACAATAAGAATTGACTAGAAATTAATGTTTAGAAATTGTTAAATTCGTCGTAAGAATCATCAACTATTAATAATTGATAAAAAGTCCAATAAAAGTCAAAATTAAGTTAAGACTTCATGAGAAGCTCCGATTTTAAAAGGACACACAGACAAACCTGAAAAGAACTCGCCTTTTGTATATTGATAGTTTTAGTGTTGGTTCTTTCCTTTCAATTCTTCCATCATATTCAATGCGATCTCTTCAGCTGAGGAAATTTGTAATAAGGGCACCAGGTATATTATATTTTCACAATATCTTCTTGACTGTCATCTTTTTCATTCATGTGTAGACAAGAATGTTCAACTAACTTGTACAAGTTTTTCAAACAAAACGTCCGGGAGCGCTCTGCTCATGGAATTGGTCCCGAATGCCATTGACGGTGGCATCCGAAAACAGTTGGTCAAGACTGGGTGATGGCAAAACCGGTTTCCCTGTGTCTTCTTCATCCTTTGTGTGCGGCTTGGATTGATACTTGTGCTGGGTGGCAGGATGGCTTTCCTTCACCTTTTACAGCACTCAACTTGTCTAGGCAATTCAGAGTTTACTGAGGCAACATCAAACATGCCTTAGTAGCACCAAGAATCCTCTTGATTTTGCCAAGAGGAGTACGTAGGAAACCAATTTTCATTAGTGCAAGTGCTTCATATAAAGATCAAACACCAGAGTTCAGAAACTAAACTATATAAATGTAGCAGCTGGAGACCAAGATAGATAAAGCCAGAAATGGGGTGCAACAAAGTCCGGTCCTATGCTAGCTACATCATGCAGGAGCTAGAGTTGTGCTTGATGTCAATTTTGGGATTGCAATGCTAGAGGGATCAGACTCCCGGAGGTTAACTGATATCACAACTGTGAAAACACATACTAGACGATAACATGTGTCGTTGAAGATGGAAAGGAAATTGATATATGGGCTCGGGTTTGATCGTCCACAAAATAAAGACGATTTGTGGACAGGTTGGATTCCTCTTAAAGCTTTGTTGTCTCCTTGCGTCTGCTTGGCAAAGAAACTTGATTGTTCTACCTTAAGCTAGAACCATTAATACACGACGATCGAATTTTATAGGCTGTGTCGTACTAACAGATTTTGATATTAGCCAGGTTCAGTTCCACCAAGGCTCAAGGTACCAATTTCAATTGGACAGGTGAGGCAGCCAGTACGTCCTTCAAAAGCCTTTCACCAAAAAAAATGATAGATTTCCTAAAGATTTTCAAGGAACGCCATTCAGCAGTTACGCCTTACCCTCAGTATCTCGCGAGGTAATTTTCCCCGAGTCTCTCCAGCTACCACGATTAGCACAACTCACCTGGACTTAGCTCCAAGGTAAATCGAAGCGAGCTTGAAGGCCTTGCAAATAAGTACTCAAGAGTGATCAAAAAATTTAAACTACTTGTCAAAAACAAAAACCATCAAAGGAGAAATATCAGATACGAAACATTGGTAAAGCACTAGGCTTTGTTACATGTCCTGTAACTTTTTTCTGGTCTTAGTAAGCCTAACTAGGACTTCTTTCATGTTAATCCTCTCCCCAGGCGACTCTGCAGTGCATTCTAGTGCTACTCCTATGACTTCTGACAAACAGCTCTCAATCGCTTTAGATGTTGCTTCCTCTCCTACCAGTAAATTAGCATCGATAACCTGAACTACTGCTTTAGGGAATGATTCAGATACCCAACGCGTTATGCTCATCTCCTCCGTAAATTGTTCCTCCGTGGGCTTCTTTCTTGTGAACGTTTCCATCAATAGAATTCCATAGCTGTAAACATCTCCCGGGGTGGAAATAATCCCCCCAGAGCCATATTCTGCAAGTTTGGTGTTAATGCAATTAAATATAGGAAGTCGTAAGAAAAAGGGAGTATTTATACAATGTGGAAGTGAGAAAACCAAAGGTATCCACTTTATAGATTTCTTCAACTTGAAATAGCAACTGTTTGATTTTCTCGAGTAAATGCAAGTGTTTTCTCCTGTAATATTAATAACGAATCATTGCACCCTTACGGGCCTGGTGCCTTAGATTCAAAAGAAAAGCAATCATTTTTTTTTCTTCCTATTTATAACTGCATAGCATCAGTAAAGGCGAATTCAAGAAAAATATCTTTGACCTTTGTACATTTCTTAGGAATAGCTTACCTGGTGCCATGTACCCAATGGTGCCTAAAGTCTTTGTTTGCGTGACGGGCATGTCCTCTGCTAAGAGCTTTGATATGCCAAAGTCTCCCAAATGGGCGACCATTTTATCGTTCAGTAAGACATTGCTTGGCTTCACGTCACAGTGCACCACTGGGGCTGAGTAGCCATGATGGAGATACTCTAAAGCAGTTGCCACATCAATCACAATGTCCAATCTTTGGAGAACATCCAAGTAATTGTTGTGAGAATATAACCACTTGTCAAGGTTTCCATTAGGCATATATTCTAGCACCAGTGCCCTGAAATCAAGGTTAGAGCAGCTGCTAATTACCTTAACAAGATTCCGGTGGCGAATGTTGCGCATAACTTCACACTCGGCATCAAAACTTTTAGATGAACCCTGCTGTTCTAGGTTGAACACCTTTATTGCTAGAACCATCCCATCAGAGAGTATCCCTTTGTAAACCAAGCCTACACTTCCTCTCCCAATCAAGTTATCTTCACTTAGGTTGTTTGTTGCTTGAAGAATTTCATGGTAAGAAATCCTTCTATATGCTACACCAGGAGATGAATCAACTTGAATAGGAAGTTTCCTATTTTTGTTTCGGTGTCTTAACAACACAATGATGAAAGCTGCAACAAGTATTGTGGATGAAATTACCGGTAGCCCATAATACAAGAATCTATGCTTAGTAGAGAGCACATGCCTGCATGAGCTGACATGAAATCGAGCTACTCCACACAATCCATCATTATGAAGGAATGGTTCCGCTGTAAAGTTTGCAAAAGGACCTTCTGTTGGGATTTCACCGCTTAGTTTATTTGCAGAAACATTAAGGTATTTAAGATACACAAGTTTCTCCAGTGACTCGGGAATATTACCAGAAAGACTATTCTGAGATAAATCTAAGACCTCCAGGCTTATCAAACCACCAAACGATTCTGGTATATCAGCTTGTAATCTGTTGTTGGAAAAGTTCAATTCCTTTAGACTCTGAAGTTGCCCGATGGTGCTTGGAATGCTACCACTGAACTGATTGCTAGACAGATCCAATTGTGTGACAGACTTAATGTTTCCAATTTCCTGAGTTAAAGAACCGCTTAGAGCGTTGGAGGACAAATTGAGTGTCAAAATATCCCCCAGGCTCCACAAGGTCGTCGGTATTATGGAGCTTAGTTCATTGTTGTCCAACAAGAGGCTTTGCAACGAACTAATATTCTTTAAACAGCCTGGTATTGATCCAGAGAGCTTGTTTTTACTCAAATCCAACCCGACCAAGTTCGTTAAATCGCAGATACTGTCAGGTATTGTCCCTTCTATTGTAGTATTTGATATTTTCAAACTTTGTATCTTCACAAGTTTTCCAATAGTCACGGGAACTGATCCTGACAGGTAATTATCCACTAGACTTAAATCCACCAAGTTGCTCAGATTACTGATTTCAGCAGGAATCACGCCTTTAATTTGGCAACTGGTTGCATCAAGCAGTTCAAGAGACGTGGATAGGTTCCCCAAGGATTTTGGAAGTGTCCCCTTTATTGGATTTGGTCCCAACACCAGTATTTCCAGCAGTCCACAATTGGCCAATGAAGTAACAAAAGGTAGTTCTGACTCACTTGTCAGCTTGTTGTATCCTAGGTTGAGACTTCGGAGAAATTTCAGTTCACCAAATGAAGAGGGGACATTGCCGGTGAACATGTTTTCAGACAATCCTATTCTAGAAAGTCTGGTGGAATTTGAGATTGAGCTGGAGATTATTCCACTGAGCTAATTCCGTCCGAGAAAAAGAGTTTCAAGATTTGGTAGCCCACGTCCCATGCTTGATGGAAGATGGCCCATGAGGCTATTGTTTGTGAATATTATGCTTTCTAAGCTTGAGATGTTGAAAATTGGTTCTGGTATTAATCCAACAAGGTTGCTTGATGAAAGACCTAATCCTTCCAAGTTGAAGAGATTTCCCAACTCCTGAGGAATTCTTCCATCATAATTGTTATCTCCAATATAAAGCATCGTCAACATTGACGTATTACTAGTTGGAGGAGGTATAGTACCTACCAAGTTATTTCGGCGAAGATATAACTCTTGAAGTGTTGACACATTCCAAATGTCTCCTGGTATGCTTCCTGTGAAACTGTTGAGTGAGAAATCAAGTATTTGTAATGAACTGCAGTCCGATAGAGGAGAGGGCATTTTGCCACTGACTCGATTCGAATAAAGCCTGAAGAGCTCAAGGCTCGAGAGCAAAGAGCACACGTCCTTTGGGAGACTACCCTCAATTTCATTGTATCCGAGATCAAGAATCACGAGTGAAGAGACATTGAAGATTGCTTTAGGCAATTCACCTGCAAATTGAATTTCATAGTTAATTATTGGAACTTCGGTAGCTTTTAAATAAGTAAATTTCACCTTTGGAATGACATCTCTAAAATCTACAACAACTATCATAGATTTCGTTAGAAAGTACAGACAACGCTTTTCGGGACGGAGGAAGTATAAAGAGCTGATATAGGGCGTTGGTAAAAGATATATTGCTGCAAAGAGTTTTGTGTGTACCAGAGAAGTGGTTTTTGCCAAGATATAGCACTTGAAGCCTTGACAAGTTTCCAATAACACGAGGTATGCTTCCAGTAAATTCGTTGTACGACAATGATATAGTTTGTAGTTGCTTACATCCGTCTAAACTGCTTGGTATTTGACCACCCATCCGATTGAATGAAAGGGAGAGTAACCCAAGATTGTAGAGGTTGTTGCACATGTCCGCAGGTAGGGTCCCAACAAGGCTATTGTTTCTTAAGGAAAGCCTTTGTAAAGAAGAAATGTTGAATATGGAAGCTGGAATTTCACCCGTGAAATCATTGACGCCAAAGTCAAGTTCTTCAAGCTTTGTTAAGTTTCCTATCTCCGCTGGTATGCTTCCGCTAAGCTTGTTCGCACGCAGATTGATGGATTGCAATTGTTGCAAATGGCCAAGTTCTCGAGGGAGGGTGCCATTGAATGTGTTGTTGCAAATGTTGAAGGAAGTAAGGTAAGTGAGATTGCCAACTTCTTTGGGGATGGTTCCTGTGAGACCCATGTTTGGAAGATTTAGGGCTGTCACCCTTTTGTCACTGCTACAAGAGACGCCAATCCAGCTACAGAATGAGATTCCTTGTGACCAGTTTTTAGCCAAGATGTTGTTTGGGTCAGAGATGATACTAGCTTTGAAAGCTAAAAGAGCTAGTTCATCAGTGAAGTTGGTCACAGATGCAGCTAGGCAAGCGTCCAGGCAGTAATGTAGTAGTATTACAAACATCATTACCACTGCAGTCTTCTCCATAGCACCAGGTTTGAGTTGAGAGCTGGGAAGGAGGGATATGAAGAGAAAGAGAGGGGCAAGCTTAAAGAAGTTCAGATACCTCTTGGTTTCTAAGCAAGTAAAAATGAAGGTTATCGTTCGACTGGTTTTTGTCGGTTCTGTCCTTCAATTATTCAGTGACTGAAGCTACCTACATTTAACTGGGGCCAATTTCAGTGGAAAGTCAATGGTATAAGAGTAATAAGACTAATCCCTGTTGGTCCACTTTGCAAATACCTTATTCAAAACTGAACTGAAATGCTGGGCTTTAAGTGTGGCTGGCAGGAAAATGTTGCAAATCTGATTGCTTTTAGAGATGGTGAAGTATTTTTCTTCCTTCTGAATTTGGATCTCTGCCCTTGGTCTGTGTTATCCTCATCGTCTTGGTGGTATATCAAATATTCCGAGTAGATAACGAACAAGTTGCATCTACCTACCAAACAACTTTTAAAAAAAAAAAATGCACAAAAGCAACAAGTTGCATTTTTAAATAACAAAAGGGATCCTGACTTACTTTGAAAGGGCAGCCAAGAAAGAAAAGATCATCTTAAAAAGTGCAACACAGTTCATAAGTCTTCCTTTTCAGCACAATCCCATTACCAAGAAGCCACGGAGTGGCCAATACGTCATTTTCAACGGACAGGATGTTGAAAATACAGCAAAGAGTGGATGTAACATTCTCTCAAAGATTTTCTCTTTCAGTGGACGGTTGTAAAGGAATTGGTTGCATCAATTTGTTGGCTGACTTTGTCTCCATTGCACTGCTGGTCTTCAAAAACTGCCACGTCCTATGCTAGAACGTCAATGCACATATTTGCACATGCGCTATGCCAAGATATGCTGCTTGTTATATTTTGGGTAAAAATGGAAGGGTGAGTTCAAGTAATCAACAGGGCGACCATGTAGAGTCTGCAACATGCTAATGAGTTGTTTCTCTTTGGTGAACCAAGTACTTTATGGCTCTAGGATAATGCTACGAGGTACAAAATGAGGGATATTTCCTTCCTTTTCTAGAACATAATTTGGATGCGCAGCCGCATTAGCTTCACACATCCCATACGAAGCCATAAAAGCAAAGGGTAAATGATCAGTGGAAAAGGAAAGCACTGCATAAATGCACTAGACCCGCTTTGGTCTTCTAACTCATCGCATTGCCCAAGTCTTCTAACTCCCTTTCCAGATTCCACTGCCAACTCGATGAATACGAATTTTGCTGTAGGGTAAAATTCGAACACCTTTAAAAATTAAACCATCCATTAGGCAATATCCTTTGGTATACGAAACAATGGCTCAAGTTGTCTCTTCACTTACGCTGCTTGTTCCTGGAACAATTTTGTAGAGAAAAATCCTTGGATATGTTAAACAAGGTGAGGAAATATATTGAATTTGATCTTGCATGTTTCTGTTTTGGCATCCTAACCAAAAAATGATGGAAGCCACAACAATTAGTGCAGATAATATCAAGTAGAACATAATATAGGGAGCTAGCTTCTTTGATTGCGAAGCCTACATAGACTGTACTGACTCATACCGACGTGCGTTTTGTAGGAAACTTTCAGCTGTAAACTTTGCTAACAGTCCTCCTATTGGGACATTTCCGCTTGGTAAAGACACCAGAAATATACTACAAAGACAGTTCTGAGATAGATCTAAGACTTCCATGGCTATCAGGCCTGCATAACAATTGTGATACGGTAATCACTGATCTTATTTTTGAGAAGTTCAACTCTAAGAGATCTAAGTGCGTGATGGACTTGATGTTGCTGGTTTCGAGACTTGAATAGCTGTTTAGGAAGTTGGAGGACACAGTGTGGATCAAAATAATCTTGAGGTTCCAGAATTTCGACGGTAAATTAGAAGTTAGTGGATTGGGATTTTAGGAGTCTTTGGAATGACGAAATATTTTCTAAGCAGCTAGGTATCGCGCTCCAAAAAAGACAATTTTCACTTAAAATTAGCTCAGTCAAGGTTGCCAAATAGCAGATACTATTTGGCATCAACACTTGTGTTTTGGGACCAGATACTGGGAAGGACTGTAACTTAAACAAGGCTTCTTGATGTTTCAGGATTGTTCCTGTCAAGTCATTATCTTCCAGGCCGGTTTAAAGTCACAAGGTTGCTCAAATTTCCCGTTTCGTTTGAATCTGCTTTGTATATGGCAATTAGATGCATCAAGTACTTCAACAGGAAAGGAGAGATTGCCCAAGGATCGTGGAAGAGAGCCATTGACTTGATAAATTCCAAATAACAATCTATATCTATACTTCTATACTTACTTATTCACCGATAAAAGTACGAATATTGTAAATCATTTCTGGACAATTCTGTCCTCCGTTAATTACATCAATAACATTCCTACCCTCAATTTATGACTCCCTTTTAAATTTGGTTGAAATTAAATAAACTTTGGCAATAAATCTATTCTAAACATTGGAAAATGACAAGTCTGATGAGAAAGAAAAATAAAGCAAACAAATCCATTTATTACTCTCTTTTTAGTTTGGTTGAAATGAAATAAATATTAGATAATGAGAACTGTTACTTTTTTTCCTTGCAACAATTAGCCGATTCAAAAGTTGAAAAACAAAATCAAAACAGAGAAACTGAAATACGTGAAAAATTTATTTAAGAAACAAAAAACTGTTGAAAAAACAAAAACGAAAAACAGGGTTAAATATGCATCAAAAATGATTTTTTTTCTTTGGGGTTGGGGGGGGGGGGGGGGAATAAGGCTTAAATATGGTGCCACTTTAAACTGAAAATCTGTTTAGTTATTGCAGTTGAACTCCAGGTGCTCTGCATTTTATATTGATTAAATGTAAAGTACCTGGTTTTGAAAATTATAATCTTAAGTGATACTATAACCCAATTTGGCGGATTACATAAACAAAGACGTAGACTCATTCTTTTAATTTCTCCATTTGCTTTTCTTTTCAGTAGCACCATCAAACATTTCTTCAATCCAGAAACTTACAAAGAAGATATTCAAATATTGAACTGATTACAAATTGCGAACATCATATATACATTTCTTAAAAAACAAGTCATAAAAGAAATAAGAACATAATTGAATTGCATTATTTGATCCCAAAAAAGCTAATGACTTCACCTCAAAAATTACTTTCGACCATATCTACGTGCAACGCACATGCTTCATACTAGTACTTATAAAAGTTTAAATAGGTGTAAATTATTTTTTGGACAAAACTATCCCTACAATTTTCTTTAATACCATGATTGACCTTGATTATAACCATTCATTAATTAATGTCATGGCCCACAAAAAACTCTGCATCTGTCCATGCTAGATAAATGGTTCGTCTCTCAAAGTTATTGTTAAATGCATGTATGGATCTTCTCCCTAAATTTATCGAAAACCTTCAACTTTTAGCCAAACTTGATTTAATTGATTTAATTTTCTCATTCAATTCACCTAAGTTCAACCTTTTATATGTATCTCACAACACCAAACTAAAGGTCAACAACATCGAGCAATTCCCTTTTCCTTCATACTCCATCTTATTTTCTTTCAAAAATTAATTGCGGCAAAATTCTAATGATTTAATCTTGATCTCCACCACATCAATACGGCACATGATTAAAGAGGATTACCATCATACAATGGTTCTCTTGATATTTTCTTCACACGTTCCATCTAAACTTTGCTGCTGCAATTTGCACAATCTCGGGGTATGTAAAATGGTTATATAAAGCAATACAATGATATGACTACAAAGAAAAATAAAAGCAGATTTGGCCAAAAAATATAGACATATTTGCTACCTATCACTTTAAGAAATTGACTGGGAATCCTAAAAATGTTTTTCATTATGTCTTCTAATTGATATAATAACATCCTTAAATATATAGATTAATTTTCTTATAATCGAAACCACCTTAACTCAAGAATTTTAGCAATCATCAAGGTTTTCAACTTGTGACTATAAAAGAACTTTACCTAATCTTTTGAGTGTGAATATATGGTGCTCATTTACTAATAAGTAAGACAAATATATCTTAATTTAAACTTGAAATACTCACGCTAATAGGAACATTACCATCATCATTTGGACAATCTTAGTCATTATTAATTCAGCATTGAAAGTTTGAGCAGAACACCTATAAATTGTACAGAATTAGCAACATAACATCAGCATTAATCTTGATAGAAAAATGATAGCTCACCGTATTCCAAGTAGCCAAAGTGATATCATCCTTAAAGTAGGCCTTAGATCTTATTTTCTTGATGTCTAAAGAATTAAAGGAGTCCAAAAAGTACACCAAGTTTACCCTAGATTGCAAATGTGGGTTGAAGCATTTCACCCATTGTAAGGCAATAAAGAGAAAATACACGTTGAATGTGCAAAGTGTTGTAACTTTGTCGTCCAAGCTACTAACAAAAGAACTATACCATTTGATACCTCTATCCGCCAAAATTTTTTGAAAAGGACTTTCCTTCATAAGAAAGAAAATATTTACTATCTTTGGGATCTGATCCTATACCGCTGCTCTGCGGACTCGAATTTGTTGATTCTCGGGTATGAAGATATCTTGAATCGGTATTTTGAGCATAAAGATTCGCCCTAAAAATGCTATGCAAATTTTTACTCTCTGGTTCTGACGAACGAATAAGAATTGAATCCTCCTCTTTCCGGATAACACATACAAAGAGACCCGCCAATAGATAATAAGTGAATCTCAATTTTTGCTCGTATAATGGAGACATAATTTTTTTTTGAAATTTATATATACACATATATGGTTTTCACGATGTTGTCTAGAAGCGAGAACTGTAATCTCCATTAGCGAATCTCATTTTCAATCTATTTATAACTTTGTTCATTGCTTGATATCTCTCGATTAACTTATTCCTAGCATGAAAGTAGGTTATGAAACCAATAAAACAACCCTAGGGGGGGGGGGGGGTTAATAGTATTTTCTAAAATTAATGGGGAACTTAAACAAAACATAATTATGAAACTTAATCAAGCCAAGTAATATTTCAATGAAGATGCTAACGACACAATCTCAAGCAATTATAGAGTAATAAGTAAAGAGATTGAGTTAGAGAAACTTGACAAAGAGATTTAAATGGTTCCGCTTGAACTACCCTCAAGCTTACATCCACCTCTTCAAGGAAGTCCCTTGCAAGAGCACTAAAATCCACTAGCAACAATCTTCTTCCGGGTCAAGATCAAAACCCTTAAAACACTTGGTGATATCCCCACACCAAGCACTAGCCTTGAATCCACAAAGCTCCCCCAAGACTTGACAAACCCAAGCCTTGATCACAACCTTTTACAAAGATCAATTGTGTACAAACCTTTGGAAAGGAAATGAGAACACTCACTCTCAATCAAAGAAATGCTCATAAAGATGCTCTCTTTAATGATGTAAAATCATGAAGATGAAGAGAGAAAAGTTTAATCTATGAGCCTTGATGTTTCTCTAATGAATGAAGGCTTAGAATGTGGTTTTCATAGTGTATGATGAAGTCCCAACTCATTTATATAGAGAGCAAATGAAATATAGCCGTTAGAGGCATAAAGTGAGCAAAACAGCCATTGGAATCGACTGTATTACCAATGCAGTCGACTGGGTTCCCTCTAAAATAGCCGTTGGAGTCTTGTCCTCGAAAATAGCCGTTGGGGCTGAATTTTGATCAATGCAGTATTCCAATGCAGTCGACTGTATTACCCTACTGCCTATCGGCTGCCTCACGGAACCCCCTTTCTTATTTTGGGCATAACTTCTCTAGAAAAATCGGATTGATGTGTCGTTTCTTGCGTTGGAAAGCTAATGAAAAGTTTTATCAAGATATGAAAAGATTAGCACCAAAATAGTTTTTGAGAAAATCTGAGTGAGCTCCAAAGTTCACTCATTTTTAAGAACCACACTTGTGTGAATGGTTATGAACTCACATGCAATGCACAAGGTGTCCTAAGGTCTTTTTAGGTCATAGTCATCAATCCAAGCATCAAATCAAGACTAGTTACATAATAGTAAAGATCAATCATAATCGTAGTAACTTAGCCTTTGCATTCTTTCTTGCTCTTTGGCATACGACTTGATGAAACTTCTATAGTATGTCCACTATAGCTTTAAGCTTCTTTGGCTTTAATCCATGTATCAAACTTCTCAAATGTGTATTCATGAGTGTGCATGTATGTCAGCCCCCAAAATGGAAGCCGTGACTGTAATCAAGTTTCCTGATATACCGCTATTATTCTGGTAACAACGGTATAAACAGAGCAACTAATACCTTTAAAATAAATTATCTCCATAAAATAAAAATCTAATACAATTCATTCTCTAAATAATCCCTTACAAAACCATCTACTAAACGCAGCGGCTAAAAAAAATTACACCAAGTCAATTCAATCAAATTACCCACGTCCGGGTAAAGTTCTCAAAATAAACTACAAAGTGTAACTAACTAAAACAAGAGTCTCAAAATTCCAATGCTGTCACAAGGATCCTTACTCGCTTCTTTAACCTGTGGCAAGGGCCAATGTAGAAGAAAATGGTGAGCTCAAGTAGCTCAGTAAGGTACAAAAACAACAAGATATCAAAGCAAAAGCTAACAGAGTTGAACGACAATACTTGATGGAAATGGGCAAACCAAATTCTTATATCAAATATCAAAACAAACGTGATTAAGCGTTAACCCTAAACATATATATAATATGCCGGGAACGCTATACAACAAAATTCAATGACTATGTTGGTCATAAGACCCAAACGTCGAACCAAACGTACAAACATCAAACATGTGCTACCGGTAGCATGCTAAGCATCTATTAATCGCCAGCATATAATCAAACGTGTGTCCAAAGGACCCTCTCAAGTTTGAGAGTTGTTCAAACATAGTCATTAGCCATCGTCAATTGACGAGCACCGTAAGAAAGGTTCAATGAGATTAAAGCCACTTAACTCTAAAATTTGATTGAACGAGATACGCTAACAGAAGTAGTACAAAAAATACGAAAGATAAGCAAAATGTTGCCAATTTGGCGGTATACCCAATAAATGGCAAAGCACAAAGGGTATAAGCATTGGCAACAGAACACTAACCAGACCGAAATGGAAATAAACAAACCATGAAGTTCCTGAAGCATTGCGGTAGTCCAATGATTTCAAAGGAATGCTTTGAAGGGAATTAAACTCAAAGCATAGAAATGCACTAGAACTCAGCTACTAAGCTGTACAGTTGTGGAAAAGAAAAAGCATGAAGGCATGTTTACTAACTGAAAACAAAGATTAATACTGCCAAGGAATAAGGCCTTAACAATAGTCTACCAGCTGAAAAAGGACAGAGCAGTTTACATGCTAGAAAAGGACTGAGCAATGGTTTTCAAGCTGGAAGAATAAAAACAGAACAATACTCTACAAGCTGAAAAAGAAAACAGAGCCATGTACTATCCTTTAACCAATACAGCTTCCCAAGAGTTCAAAGGAATCAAAATATGGTTTTGAACCACAAACACCTGTATTCACCAGAATTAAGGCACCACAGAATTGTTGTTAAAAAAAAAAAGCATGAGCTGGGCAAAGAGTAAGATTAAAGAAGACCCATCCAAACTCTTACCTAATTGGATATGTCACTAAGGAAATCTTTTGGAAAATCTACTAACCATCTAAACATGAATCCACCAGATTAGCGCATAAACAAGGTGCCTAAAACCCAAAGAAATGAACCCAAGTCTCCATTTCGGGAATATCAAAATGCTTAGGCAGTGGGGATCGTTGAATAAAAAAAATAGAAATTAAAAGGAAGGGCCATCAACAATCTACATCCCTGAATAGGAAAGCATTAACATGTTATTGGGTGAGTTTTGCAATTGAATTCTACTACTCCAAAATGGAGCAAATTGCCAGCCATCAAATTCTCAAGATTAATGATTAGAAAATGCATAGAAAGGCATATGGACCAACACAGCACTGTGAACAAAAGTTTGAAGTATTCAACAATCATGGCACCGTGAGTTATACGGGAATCATGGCAGATGCAAACACTGTTCAAAAAGGGAAATCAAAACCCCTGCCATAGCAAAGAGAGGCAAAATCCCTTACCTTAGACGCAATTCGACGGAAGCTCAATCCTCCCAAGCCACGCTACTTGATTAAGCCGAAATTCTCCAAAGGAAGAAACAATTTAAGGCTGAAAATGGAGAAGAAAGGGGGAGAGGCGGCAAGCAGGGGAAACAAGAGGAGGCTGGAAGAGAACGAAGAAGAACTATTTATATTAAAGCCCTAATTGGCAATTTACACAAAACCCCCTGAACTTTATCCACTTATTCAAAATGTACTAAAACTTTTCTAATATTATGAAAAGGCCACCAACTTATTTAATTAGTTATTTATTTATTTATTTTAAAGTGAGAAAATTATTAAAAAAATATGGAGTATTACAATGTATATGCCTACTAATAGTACACTCAAAGCACACATTAGATTATAATCAATGTGTAGTTATCATCAAAACAAGATGTAAGCCTAAGTTATTCAACCCTAAGGCTAACAGGTTACATTACTCTAAATTTTTTGCATTTTTATTTTTGATCTATTTCAATTAGGACGATTACTTAATTCACAAATGAAAATACACCAACAAGATATCGCACTCATGCAAGTGGTAAGTGATGCATGCAGTCCACATATTTGAGTACACAAAATTCCTGAAGATCAGAATGCAGTAAAAGAAATTCAAACTGGTTACGACCTAAAGAGAGAGTGATAAGATTAAAATTTTTTTAATTTCATTGTGACGAAATAAGTGTAATCAATCATTTATTTGTCTAGCACATAGTAACACTTAATATAATAGGAATTTAGCAGTATTGGTAGATAACATAATTAGAATACCTGGTGGGATGACATGATAAATAGAATTGATAGTTCACTTTACTTACTTTGCATGAACTATGTAAAGATTACTTGAAGACGTAGGTTTGCACTTCGAAAAATTCATTTCCTTCGAAACGCTTCTCTCTTCAATGTTACATATTTTTACAGCCTTTGGAGCTTATACGATGAGGTAAAACTCTAGCAAAAGCAAGATTCTTAAGATAATATCATAGATGTGGTTGTTACTTTTACAAACAAATATAATTTCACGTAAAGGTAATCTAACATCATTTTCTGCAAGGGTGTACGTTTTCGTGTAACGCACGTGCATTCATTTGGTATTTTCAAAAGCCTGAATTGTTAAATGACGTAAGAATACTAAGTTCATAGGAGGGCTCACTTCTCCAATTATTTGATCCCAACTGGAGATTTTGAGGAAGCTCAATCATCATCAGAGATTGTATACAGGCACGATGCCCCTGAACAATTTGCTGGAGAACTCTATGATAGCAAGTTCCAAAGAGTTTGAGATTGAGCTAGGAATCTCACCAAGAAGAATATTTTCCACATCTGGGAGCCGAAGGCCCATACTTTGGAAGATTGCCTGAGAGGTGATTGTTTGTAACTGAGATGTGTTGCAACCTAGATGTTCAAGATTGCTCTGTCACTGCAAAAAGGTTGTGTGAGTGATGAACTAAGCAAGACCTTAAGTAGCGTACTATTCGAGCATTCTATACGTACCGGGATCATTTTGAGTGGTGAATGTAATTACCTCTTTTCTTCGGAAGCTATCTCTTCCTATTCTGAAAAACGAGTCTTGGTTCATGCCTTCAAGCCTAAAAGTTTCCCCAGTACTGGAGGAATGTTGCCACGAGCGTTGCTTTACGGGGTGGTAAAAAGCCATAACTCGCATATTACCTGTTGGTAAAAAGCCTTCCAAGAATAGTTCTTGAATCATTGCAAAGGCAGTAATAACCATCTGTATGCTTTTCGTCGTAGTGTTGCCAGATAGCTATAGCATTTGAAGCATTTTACAGTGTAAAAGCGTTGAGGGGGATCTTGCCAGTGAGTTTGAGGAAAGGATGATGCCTTCAAGCACTCGGGGACATACCAAGAATTCATACCTACCAAAATTGAATCGAGTTTATGGCATATTTAGAAACTGAACAAGTGAGGTGAACTGGTACCTGTCAAGCTGTTACGGTCAAGACCTAATTTCTGAAGCTTTTTATTTAATTTCTTTAGGCATGCCTCCCGTTAATTTATCACATGAGAGAGGTATAGTTTGAAGTTCATTACATATGTTTGAAATAGTTGGGATTTGATGACCTATCCTATTGTAAGAGAGCATGAGGCGTCGACCATAAAGAGATTACACATATCCCATGGTAGTGTCCCATATATACAGGCGATTGTTTCCTATAAAAAAATGCTCTGTAGAGAGCAGATGTTGATATGGCAACTGGAGTTGGACGTGCAAGTTGTTCACACAACGGTGCTTATCTCAAGCTTGGTCAGATTACTATCCTCTTGATATTCTTCGACGGAACTATTTGCTGCAGCTGAGAGTTGTTTGAGCTCCCAACATTTTCAATAAGCTGGAGGGCGTTTTGCCTCCATACTCGTTAAGCTGCAGATTGAGTGATTGCAGTTGGTGCAAACGACCGAAGTTCATCAGGGAGATGGCCATGAAAACCTTGGTTGCTAATACTGAAGGTCATAAAGAAGTTGAGGTAGCCAACTTGTCTGGGGATGGTCCGATGGTGCCTTTGAGACCCATGTTTGAAAGATTTAAGGTAACTACTCTGCTGTCATTGCTGCAAGAAATGCCAATCCACTTACTGAAAGCGATGCCTTCGGACCAGTTTCGTGTAAAGATGATGTTGGGTTCTTCAATACTAATAGCTTTGAGGGCTAGAACTAGAAGAGCCGATGCACCTCTTAACTTGGCCATTGGCAAAGCTGGACAGGCACCCAGACAATGAACTACCAACTTGTTTCTGGTTAAAATAATCGACTGAAAATAATTGCGAGGGCGTATCAGCATCTGACCAATCCAAGTGTTTTTTAACACAATTCTCAAATTAAAACAGTAAAGTAGTGGACAAATTGCCTTGACTTGTATTGAGTAATAATGAGAATTTGAGATAATTCTCGGGTTCTTTTAGCCTAATGCTTTAGGTCTTTTCAGTGCTGATTACTTTAATCTACTTCTTATTTATTCTACTTATACTCCTAATCGAACCACATGCAAGGCATTGAAGCAAGACAATTACCTCCCTAGTGCTTTCAAGATCAACTGTATTGAACACAACACTTGATGTTACAAAATGCTTTAGGATAAACTGTGCGCCAAAAAAGTACACAGTGACTGTTCATGAAGGTAAATAGGGTTTTATTTAATTAAGATAAAATGGTTACTTAGGGTAAACAGGAGAAATTATGGCTAGTTTGTCTATGGCGCAGAAGAGTGCCAAAATACGTCGAGTTTGGCTTTCGCACTTGAGCAAATCACACCCTTTAATAACTATCTTCTAGCGCATTGCCACATGTATGTGTCTTCAAATTGTGTTTTTTGCTCAGTCGTCTTTAATTTTTCTTTTAATCTAAACTTGACACTTATCTTAACTGCTTTCCCCACGTTATCCACGTTCTCTAGTTATAAGTTCTACATCCGGTCTATTTGGAACACTTGGTTCACGTGGTACTATCTTTGCTCCAAGACTGGAGAAGTGTGACTCGAGAAGTGTCAAACAACCGTTTTCTTCAAAGATTAGTAGTTACTTAATAACTAGCTAAAACCCCGTGCTACGCACGGGCCAACAGTCATAATATATGTCTACATTATATTTTGCCAATTATTAGTATAAAAGTAGTTTAAGTGTAACACACTAACTAAGTGGCCACTTTAGTTTAAGGCAAAGAAGGTGTCCATCCAACAATCATATAATTTGGGAGTTTTTTCAATAACTTAATATACAAAAGCTGATCTTCTGAGCAATAAACTATTGGCACATAATGAAGTTGGTATACAAATAATTCAAAAATTCTAGAAAATTAGATTGGGTGTTTGTTGACAGAAATTATAGATATGAATGCTAAATATACTCATTTCTTATGTTGCATTAGTTAATAGGACTGTGACCACAAAAAAGTATTGTTTGTGTAACTATACTGAAAATTTATAACAGTGCTTCACCTTCAAAGCTAATAATCAACTAAAATTATGAAGAAAAAAAGTATTGTATGTGTAACTATACTAAAAATTTATAACAGTACTTCACCTTCAGAACTAATAATTCACTAAAATTACGAAGAAAAAAGATGGTTCTTACAAATCGACCTAAATCATGCGTCTAAATCATGATTTCTCACCCACGGACCCTACTCTATCACTTAGTAAATGTGAACGATCCAGTAACAACTAATTTCTTTAGTAAAGAATGAAAGAGTAAACCACACACTGGTACAGCTGTAAATTATATTAATTGTTGGACGCATTAATAATACGGGTTAATTAGATTAACGCGTGGAAAGTTAACACGAATTAAAATTCCAAAGTAAAAGAATTTAAACATAATTTTATCATAAAATTAATTGACACGTACATGAATTTTAAATTAGGTGAAAATTATCTTTTTTTTTTTTTTTTTGTGGTTGCTTATTCATGCCCATCTTTGCACTAAACTCTGTGACAAAGACCGGTCACTAAAGCATGTATATATCTTTCCACAAAACACACCAACACACAGCTCCACCCCACCCCGCTCGCTATCCACGGACCCCCAGCAGTGTCACACTAAAACCACGCCCCCCCATTCTCCCCCCCCCCCCCCCCCCCCGGCAGGCTAAACCCAACTACCCAACGACCTTAACGCCGCATACCCAGCCACCTTGCACCCCCAGCCACCTTCCACTGCACCACCGTTACACACACCCACCTTACCCATCAACCCCCACAACACGCACCCCTCTCTCACACAGCCCCCACCCCTCCCTGCCAACCCCCCAACCCCTCCCTCTCACACACCAGCCACCCCCCCCAAACCCCGCCCTACCCTCGCTCACACTAACCCATCACCACGCGACCTTCCCACGACCCCCACAACACAGAAATACCCCACCACTCCACCACCCCGCACCACCGCTAACCCACGCCCCCTAACAGCACGCAGCCCCTACCCCTCCCGCCAACCCCTCACCCCTCTCTCTCACACACCAGCCACCTCCCCAAACCCTGCCCTACCTACCCTACGACCCTCACTCACACTAACCCATCACCACCCTACCACCTGGCCTTCCCACGACCCCCACAACACGAAAATACCCCACCACCCAGCACCACCGCTAACCCACGCCCCCCTAACAGCACGCAGCCCCCCCCCCCCCCCCCCCCCCCCACAAAACCCCCCCTACCCATGACCCCCACAACACGGAAATACCCCTGCCACCCAGCACCACCACTAACCCTCGCCCCCTAACAGCACGGACAACAATAACTACGACCCCCCCCCCCCCCCCCCACCGCTTACCCACCAAACCAACCCTACCCACGACCCCCTAAAAACATGGACACATCCGTAACAACACGGAGACCAACATCCACCACCCCCACAACACGGACACATCGTCGCAGTTACAACGATGTCATTCCATTGCCGTCACTGCAGCTGCCGCGTTTAGCCAAAAAACGGCACAACTTCGTCCCCAATCTTGAGCCCCTACTTTGCCAGGATCTGCGAAAAAAATGGCCTTTCTACCGTGACTTCAAGGCGGGCGAACCACCAAGATAGGCACTGCAAGCACTGGGTCGCCTTGGTTTACAGGGGGAAAAATGTCATTCCGTTTGTGTTTGAGGGAGTATGTGGACACATTGATGCTTATGGTTGCATGGCCACCCCATATTGGTATATAATAATGCCACGGGCTACTCATGCACTACCGCGAATCTTCACTCAGCTGCCTTCGTCGCAGCTGCCGCGACGTCACTCCATTGCCATTGCTGCAACCGCCGTGGTTAGCCAAAAACGGAGAGAAAAACTTTTGCATGATTTTGGTTCTTGGTAGCTTAGAATAATCCTACCTATACATGAGCACATTTGGGGTTTTAGGTAGTTCTATATATAGGCATATGTAGTGCAACATAATTTATAAGAATTACATTTCCGTGTAGAAGTTGGTTCATACACAAAGAATACGACACATATAGAGTCACATCTTACATGCTGGGACTGTAAATTGGCCTTTAAGGTTAATACAATGAAGATGATGGGCTGCAACAAAATTTAACATTCAAGCATGTCAGGTAATCTAACTGAAAAATTAAAACATGAAGTGAAAATTAAACCATCTATGAGATTGAAGGAACCCATACCTTTTGGTGTTATGTGTGCAAAAAACTACCTTCCACTGCAAGGGAAGAGAAGTTGCTGAGTCTGTAGTTTGAGGTGAATGCAACGGAGATGTTATGAAGATGTTGGGCTGCAGCAAAAATAAGAATTGAAGCATGTGAGGTAATCTGAATTGAAAGATTAAAATATGAAATGAAATAAGAATTGTAGGAACCCATACCCGAAGGTGTTATGTGTGTAAGAATCTAACCTTCCACTGCAAGTAAATAGAAGTTTATCATCTGCTAAAGTTCAATGAACACGGTGGGTAAGGGTAGAAAATGTGATGCATAATCTAACCAAAGGAAGGATCCCCTATGGTGGTCTGACGTAGCTGTTTCTCTTTATTTAATTTGTTACAGGTTTGGATTGTAGGAAAGGTGATGAAGTGGTAGTTAAGAAACTGGTGGTAGGGAGATCATGGAAGTGGGAGACGTGGGTGATGTGGTGGAAGTTTGTATGGTTTGTGTATTTTCTAACCAATGAAATCTTGACACATAATTAGGTTAGTATAAAAATAATTCAAAAATCTCAGAAAATTAGATTGGCTTTTTGATAGCCAAAGAAGCTATCAATCGAATCCTATTATATATATAGATAGATGACCCTCTATCCAAACCAATTTGAGCCTTTGGGAAAGCCTAGCTTAGATGGGTCTCCATCTTGTATTGATGATTTGGCATTTCAAGAGTTGGACCGAACCAGCCACGCTAGGCGAAATTGGTTAAGACCTTTTATCTAGGTGCAAACACTACCATAACTAAACCAATGTAGTCTTCTCGATGGCACGTGGCTTTGAAAGAAGGAAAATGCATGCATATGGGGTGGGGGTGGGTGCAGGAAGTGGTAATGACTTTAAAGTTCCAAACCTAAAGAGATTTTGTGAATTTCGTTTCCATATGCTAAGTTACAAATAACCTCCTAAGACTTGCTACTTTTGGCGAATACAATCCTAACATTCTATTATGGGCACTAAGAACCCTGTCATTCTGAATTTTCTAGTATCCGTGTGTCTATGGTCTCCAAGTGACCTTCTCAAAAGGGTATTTAAGCAAAACAACAAATTAAAGTACAAAATTATTAATTGTCTGTCAAAACACTATCGACCACGTGTACAATGCTCTGACCTTTTTTCTTTCCTTTAATTTTTGCATTTCTTCTTCTCCCTTCTATAATTTAACCACCTGAAACCACCCTTTACACCACCACCACCACCATGACCATCATACCACCACTACCACCCTTGACACAACCACTACCACATGATGATAATCTTCAGAACTGAACCTAAACTCGAAACCATAGAATAACCACCCCTAAACATATCCCACCCCGACCTATCCCTAAACAACAACCCTAATCCTACTTTCGCTCATAATATCACGTCTTGAACCGGTCGCTGGCCCAAAAAGCTCAAAGTGACCGGCCGCAGGCCCATTCAATACCGCTCACGAGCACTGTCAGGCCTGACTCACTAAAACCAACACAATTGGTAGCGGAAACTAAAACTATTAGAATTTCAGATACAAGCTTTTCACCTCAAATTATTCCTACAATTGCAATTACAAAAGAATCCAAAAATCAATTATTACAGTACTTGAAAAATCCGTAGCAATTCTAATGGCTAATCGTTTCACAGTAATGGAATGTTAACCATCAATTTTCCGTGGAATGTTAGCCATCAATGTGCAGCGATCAATTTTCATTACTGTGAAAAATGCCATGGAATGTTAGCCATCAATTTTCCTTCTTCTAACTGGTTCTAAATTTCTCTGGATTTCAGTCATTGCATTTCTCATATCCAATCGTTTCACAGTTTTACAAGCACCTCTTCTAAAAATTTCATATCGCTGCACCAGACTTCCATCTCCATCTTGTTTTCATACCCATAACACACACACACACACAAACCTACACGCTCCTGCATGGCAGCCCAAATGTGCAGGCGCATGCACACACGCACACACCCATCCACACAAGCACTCACATCACATCATATCACACAGTTGTACATCGTAACTCACACACATAGGGCTGTCCATGGCACGCTTACATATGAGCATCTGTACAGGAGCTCTACATCATCACCAATGGCTGTCAAGCAGCCACCCACACATACCACGTGCACGCTAGACCCTCACACCTATCGCTACAACACACGCAACACACAAATCACCACCTATACATTGCGACATCTTAGAAAAGAACCATCACTCGCATACACATCCACATCACACATATAAAAGTTGTAACATTACTGCAACACACATCCTCATACACGGCTGCACAGTGGCCCCACAACAGGGGCAAAACTCCCTTATGACCGCTCGAGGAGGGGGGGTGGGGGGGTGGGGGGATGCGCCTTCAACTTTTTGGAAATTTTTAGTTTAACATATTTTCAAAAAATGCCATTATATCGTAACATTAAAATTAATTAGAGTTTCGTTTTGTTGTATTTTCTACTCTTTATATCGTAACATATTTACTCTTTGAGAAAAATATTATAGAGACGTTTACTATAGACTCGATCATCGATGACTTTCGTGACTATAAAGAACGCCGAGTTCTGCTTTGACCATCGATGTATAAAGTTACTTTCTTGTATTTTCTTGTTTTGTAAAACCTTAATGAACTACTTGTAATTTTAATGTTTTTGATTTTTCATGTTTAATGTGAACTTGAACCTTCTTAATTCTTTTATGTTAGCCATCAATATTTTTTTAATGTCTTTTTGTCCCCCCCCCACCCCTACCCCACACACATACACGCATCTCAGATACATGTAATAACACACAATAATGCACAGTGAAGCATACACTCTCCTACATGCTGCACACACTCATGCATCATATCACAAACATAACAACACATATAGTAAAACACAGTGATACACACACTTATAGACAAGGCTGCACAACAACCCACACACATGCACCATGCGTACACACTGAAAACAACACACAACATATGCACATACCCCCACACACACGGCTGCACAATAACCTCCATGAACACACACACGCACGTGCACGCACATGTAGAGGAATAACAAGGCTTCACACACCATCACACGGTTGTCCTCGAATACACACCCCACTAATTAATCAGACTAACACATCAAAACTTACAATTGCACCATGAAGAACACTCTTCTCCCATGATAATTTAAGCCCCACACCCATACACTTTAGACCCCCTACAAACTAATGACCCTTTCTCTTACTTTTTTAAACCTTCCCTCAACCACCAATACGCATAATGCTAAATCTTCCCTTGTCTTCCCTGATTTCTAGATTTCTCTCTATCTCTGCTCCCTCTTTTGATATTCTTCATACACAATTTTGTTTAATTTGAATCAGATTCTAATATTATACACTTACGTAATGATTTCCCTTTTATTGTATTGTCTCCAAAGTGACCCACTCAATTCCATTAATATGTGTATTGCAACCCTCTTTCTTAGTTTGCAACTTATGATCATTATCAAAGTGTAGCTAAAAAAATACAAATAACACTCGCGATCAACTCTTTCATAGGCCTCCTGTAACACCCCAAAATTTTCAAAGCATTAACCAATCAATCGATCAGTTCCTAATCATTTAATCATCTCAATTTCACTAAGAAAATCCCAATAAATATATATGTCAGAGCTTCTACAATCAAATTCTCAGTAATCATTCTTAAACGCAAGGACTAAATTAAAGTACTCAATTTAGTAAGTTACACTCTGATTTCCTCGCAGGGGCTTAAATAAGCAATAATAAAAATCTAAATTAACTCCATGATCTGGCTCTAACCTATCTCGAAAATCTACTAACGGCTATTACCTGCAGAAAAGAATTAAAAAAGAGGTGAACTTTTGGTAGCTCAGTAAGGTCGCTCAAAATCCAGAAGAGGGAATACCATGATTATCAAATTCATTTCAAAAAGGATGAGGGAAGAGATTCAACTCAATCCCTTAAACCATATATAGATAGATACAATTTTAATTACACTGAAACGATCCAGATGATATTAAATATGCGTGAATGCAAAGCCACATAGGCAGTGTAGGGTAACACTTAGCAGAGCCACACATGCAGTGCTCATTAACAATGTGGTTACATATGCATATGAACACTAGCTTGACCATTAAGGTACTAGCGTCTCCCACAATAACATACCATCCTTATATCACCCCCAATACAAACCATTCTTATAACTCCTCAATACACTAACTCATGTCGATATGCAGAATGCAATAATCAATAATACAATGAATAATTTGGTTCTCAATGAGTAATATTTACTGAGCATCGATAAAGATTTTCAATAAACGTGTAAGGCTCAAAAAGGGTATTAAAAGCGAATGATGCATAGTCATAACAATGATAATAGAGTTAAAGAAAATTCGATAGTAATTTAGAAAAATATTTACGAGGACAAATAGATGAAATTGGATTTTGGATAGAAATTCCTTACCTTGATCCAAGCGAAACGAAGCTAAAACATTCTCGATGAAGATCCTCTGAATTAACCTACGTTGAAAAATCACTTATTAGAAGACATATTAAACTACCCATAGCGTACTCACTCTTCAGGCCAAAACGACGTAATTCAAAGCGAGTTCCAAACACAGCCAACCTAACCAGAAGACCCGTCACACTCCACCGTGCTCAGAAATAACCCAAAATGATTTTAATTCTCATCAAGCATTCTTTTTGGCTTAATAAAACATATGAAATAAAAATATAATTTTTAAATATTTTTTGAATTAAAAATAATTTGTTTAAATGTACTAAAAGCGCATAAATTGACATAATTGTTTCCTGCTGAAAATAAAGACTTATAATTTTTTTAAGAACCGTAAAATATGTAAATGATAGAAATTAAAATCGTGATTCAAAAGGCAATTAAACTATTTTTAAAATTTTCTTTTTCTAAATCCAATGCGATACGAAAATGATAACAATTCAACTGTAAAAATCACCAAAAATATACTGAGACATAATTATACTATAAAAACATTATTTTAATTTTCCAGAATTTAAAGTGAACTTTAAAGGCCCCAAAAGAATTTTATAAACCTGAATTTACTGAAGATATTAAAAATTCATGTGATTTTATGAAATTACGATTTTTTGCCAAAAATTCTAACTTAGCCAAAAGTATCCTACTATAAAATTTGACAAGCTAACAATCACTGTGCACTGCCCAACTCATGTGTCGAACATTGCGCAAACTCGTGGTACACCTGTGCAAGCACAGGATACCACTGTACAATACTGAACTTAAACCCACTTCACTCTCTCATTTATTCTCTGCACTAGGTCTCTAACTTCATCATACCACTCACAAACCTTACAAAGTTATTCATTCAGCACACGCACCCATACACATCCATTACACACACCATACACTCACATATACATAGATACACACATATTTGACACACACAGAGTTGCCTCTTGGCAGCTTCACGCACCCACTTATGAACACAAAAAACACACACGCCACTCCACACAACACAAAAAATCACACACTTATGCACACACGCACGCAGCACACAGAAACACACGCACACAACACATACAAGCACACGCACATAGCACACAACCCACCTTGCACCTTGACACCCACTACCCCCCCTCCCCCCCCCATCTTTTTTTTTCATCACACTCTCATGCAACTCACCCACTCACATGAACCCATATATCCACACATATATATTAAACTGCCTCATGGCAGTCTTCTATCCCCTGTAAACCCACATCTTTTCCCCAAACAGACATACACAACACGCATAGCTTGCCTTACGGCAGGTTGTCTTTTGAACTCATTGCCTCACGGTAGTGGCGTCTTCCTGCCTCAATAAAAATCTATACACACAATACACATACGCATTAACATACACACAATCTATACAGCTGAAATTCAGCCCCTCTTTTTACGCGCGGGCACACACACACACACACACACACACACTCTCGAACATAAGCATACTCTCTGATTGCCTTAGGCGGCCCCCTCCACTCACATTTATACACATACAATTTACACTCATGACTACGATTACGGCAGCCCTAAACACACAAAATCTTGACGGTTTTCTCATGCCTTCCCCTTAACTGAACTTTATGAAAATAAGAGAGAAAAGCAAAAAAGAAAACTTGCCAAAATTTTCTATTCAATCACCTGAAATTCCCTTTGTTCTTTCCCCTTTTACTCTCTCCCTGTGTCTCCCTGTATCTTTCTTTCTCTCTCAAAACGTATCAGACGAGGAAGAAGATGGAGGGTTGGACGGTTGCAATATATATATGAGATAAAACCCTAGGTTGAAAATTACCAAAAAAAACCCCTAACTTTCGTTAGTTATTCTAATTATTTATGATAATTTATGTGCTAAGAAATTTTTTTAATGGGTCTGTTACATAACCCCGCTTCATATTCGTCGCTGAATGTCACTAATAATACATTGACGCTAATATTAACAATATCGTTGCTAAATTTTTTTAAAATTAATCTGTTAAAAGTATTTCGTGGTATTACACTCTCCCCAACTTATAGAAAAAAATTTATCCTCGAATTTACGCACCTGTAGTGTTAATTAGATGAGGGTAAGCACTTTTCATGGCCTCTTCCGGTTCCCAGGTAGCCTCTTCAGTAGTGTGATTTTTCCACAGTACTTTTACCAGCAATATCACCATGGTCCTAAGTATTTGTTCACGACATTCTACTATTCCCACCGGTATCTCTTCATAACTCAAATCCGTCTGAATATCCTCTAGATGATGTTGTAATACCTGAGACGGGTCATGCACATATTTACTCAACACCGACATGTGAAACACATTGTGAACATGTGACATGTCCAGCGACAGTGCTAAACGATACGCTACCGGTCCAATCCTCTTAAGGATCTCATAGGGACCAATATATCTAAGGTGAGCTTGCCCTTCTTCCCGAAGCGCATGACTCCCTTCCAAGGTAAAATACTCAGAAATATTCAGTCACTAACCTCAAATTCTAAATCTCGTGTACGCTTTGAAGCATATATACATTGTCTATCATGCATTGCTATCATGCATGAACAAATCAAATTAACCTTCTCACAGGTCACCTGAACCAATTCTGGGCCGATGAGTCGACGCTTTCCAACTTCATCCCAGCATAAAGGGGTTCTACACTTCTGACCATACAAGGCCTCAAGAGGCGCCATTTGAATATTAGCCTGATAGCTGTTGTTATATGCAAACTCGACCAACGGCAAATGAGTATCCCAACTACCCTGGAAATCTATAACACAAGCTCTGAGCATGTCCTCCAAAGTTCGGATGGTCATCTCTGACTTGCCATCTGTCTCTGAATGGAAAGTTGTACCAAAGCTCAAGTCAGTCCCCATAGCCTTATGGAAACTCTCCCAGAACCTCGAAGTAAAAAGAGAATCCATATCCGACACAACTGAGACAAGTATTCCATGGAGTCTCACAATAGTATCCACATACAATTGAGCCAATTGTTGCATAGTAAAATTGGCTCGAATAGAAAAAAAATGTGCTGATTTAGTGAGCCTATCCACAACTACTGAAATCATATCATGACCATGAACCGTCTTGGGTAAACCACCCATAAATTTGTAATAACATGTTCCCACTTCCACTTGGGAATTCCAATGTCTGCACAGTTCTTGCTGGCTTTTGCTGTTCAACTTTTATTTGTTGACAAATCAAACATCGAGACACAAACTCCACTATGTCCCTCTTCAATCCTGACCGCCAAAAATGCTCTCGAATCATGATACATCTTGGTAGTTCCTGGATGCACTGAAACATGTGTACTATGCGCCTCAGACAACAACAATCGCTTTAGCTCCTCATTATTAGGAACACACAACCGATGGCCAAATCCTAACACTCCCTCAGAATTAACCTCGAACTATGTCTGTTTTCTGCTTCCATTACATCTAATGATCTTAAAAAACTCAGGGTCGCTCCCCTGTGCCTCTTTAATCTTGCTAATCAATGGGGGATGAACATGCATTACTATCAATGCTGCACCATATCTCGGACCTCTGACTTCAAGGTCCAATTGCCTCAACTTCTCCAACAACTGAGGCTCTCTCATAACTAATGCTGCTAGGTTCCCAGTACTCTTCCTGCTAAGAGTATCAGGCATTATATTGGCCTTACTGGATGATAATAAATTGTGCAATCATAATCCTTCAGAAGTATAACCATCTGTGCTGCCTTATTCAGCTCCCTCTGAGTAAATGTACTCATCTGTATAGATCTTAGAAGTTTTCTCGTATAAGTAATGTGTCCATAGCTTCAAGGCGAACATAATCGCTCCCAATTCTAAATCATGGGTTGCGTAGTTCTGCCATGAGTTTTCAACTGTCTCAATGCATAGGCAATGACCTTCCCATGCTGCATTAAAACACAACCAAGCCCTTTCCTAGAAGCATCACTGTAAATTACAAACCCTCATGAACCTGACGTCAATGTCAACACTAGTGCAGTCACTAGCCTCTACTTTAGCTCTTGAAAGTGGACTCACACTTATCAGTCCAAATAAACCGCAGATTCTTGTGTTTTAATCGAGTCAGAGGTCCTGCAATCTTAGAGAAGCCTTCCACGAATCACCTGTAGAAACTTGCTAGGCCCAGAAAACTGCATACCTCCTTTACTGCGCTAGGTCTCTACCATTCAGTCACGTCTTAATCCTTTCTGAGTCTACAAAAGTACTGTCTTTAGACACCACGTGTCCAAGGAAACTAGCATGCTGAAGCCAAAACTCGCACTTTGAAAACTTCGCGTACAATTTATCGTCTCTCAGTTGTTGCAACACTAGTCTTAAATGTTCCTTATGCTCCTCCTCATACCTCGAGTATACTAGAATATCATCGATGAACCTGATGACATACTGATCTAAATAGTCTCTGAACACCACGTTCATTAGATCCATAAACACTACTGGGGCATTCGTTAAACCAAAAGGCATGACAACAAACTCGTAATGCCCATGTGTGGTCGGAACGTTGTATTCGGTATATCTTCCTCTTTCACTTTCAATTGATGATATCTGAACTTCAGATCGATCCTCAAAAAGTAACAAGCACCCTGAAACTAATCAAACAAGTCTTCAATATGGGGTAATGAGTACTTGTTATGGATCGTAATCTGGCTCAACTCTCTATAATTGATACAGAGTCTATGTGTGCCGTCCTTTTTCTTCACAAAGAGAATTGGGGCACCCCACGAAATACGCTGAGACATATGAACCTCTGATCCAATAACTCCTGTAATTGCTCATTCAGCTCTTTTATCTCACATGGAGCCATACGATACGGAGCCTTAGATATAGGCTTCGAACGCAGAACGAGGTCGATCGCGAACTTGATCTCACGGTCAATAAGCTCTCCTGGCAACTACTTAGCAAAGACATCCAAATACTGCTCTACCATAAGGATAGATGACAATTCATGACCATTCTTACTCATATCCATGACATGTGCCATATATCCCTGACAACCCCGATGCAGTAACCGTTGTGCTTTGATAGCTGAAATAATACTAACCAACCCACTCAGTTTAGAGCCACGATAAACAAACTTAGGCTGACATAAAATATCAAAACGAACTACTTTCCCATGACACTCCACAGTCGCATGATTAACAGATAACCAATTAATGCCCAATATGATGTCAAAATCCTGAATAGCTAATGGGATGAGGTCCACAGGAAGATCTCTATCCCCAACATGAACAATACAATCACAAAAAACCGTTGATACTGTCAAAGACTCCCTTAGCGGAGTGCCTACAATGAGGCCATTCTCTAAAGGATGGGTTTTTACCCTCAATCACCGTGCAAAGGTAGGTGATACAAAAGAGTATGATGCTCTAGAATAAAATAATACACGAGCATTTAGTAAGTTAACTGGAAGTGTACATGATACCACGTCATTGGATGCCGCAACATCCTAAGCAGACATAAAAAATAGACCGGCTTATGTCCAAGGCCTTTGCCCTTGTTGAGACTGCTGAGTCTGGCCCTATTGACTCTGTCCTCCTCCCTGACGAGGAATACTACTGGCTACTACATTAGCTATAAGTGCCGGACAGAAGGTTGACTGATTCTCTCTAGCCGATGGGCAGTCTCGAACCTAGTGTTCTGTATTGCCACACTTGTAACATCCCCTAATAAATTTACAGCACGGTCTATCACCATGGTTCTTCCTGCATGTAGTACAAAGAGCCACTTGAGAAATTGATTTGGTACTCTAACTTGTACTTTGTGTAAATTGATGCCCTAGGCCCAGTGGCGGTGAGGACCCAACACTCTGTGTCGATCTAGGTCCCTCACTCTGCGCACCTCAATAACCCATATTTTACATTGGTTGACCCTCAGAACTTTGTCCAAGTCTAGATCCCTGATATGAAGCTGGTCTAAACTATTGATTTTGCCCCATCCTCTAAGTGTGAGCACCCTGATGAGGTGCAATAGAAAGCTGCTGATGCTTGCCAGCCTTTGAGGAATTACCTTTTTCTGTCCCTCTTCTGGCCACCTTGTCGCTGCTTAAACCTCTTCTTGTTGTTGAATTTGGACTATTCCAATACACGTGCCAGATCCATACACTTCACATAGCACGAAAATCAAGTAGAGATTACTCCATCCATTAAACCAGGTCTATGTCCCCACTCGAATTTTGACACCTGTCGGCCTTGATTAGTAGCATCCTGTATGCAAATCTGGCCAGTCATGAATCTTATATGCATCTACTATCTCCTTATCTATCTGAGTTATGTTGGTGAACTCTCTTAGCATCTGTTCACGGACTCGCAAAAAAGCACTGCTAATTGCATAGCTCCTTGAATTGTTCCTAAATCACCTTAGCCCCTTACGGAGCAGTCTTGCTAGCCTCCACCATTGGTCAGCCTTGCCTCCCAGCTTCTATGCTATAAATTCACTCTTCTGCTTATTTGTACACTTCATATCTCAGAATATCTTCTCCAACTCTGCAATCCAGGACTCTGCTTCTGTAGGGTTCATTGACCCGTTGCAATTCACTGTATTCTGCTTGTTGAATTCGTTCAGGATACTCCCTTCTTGTGCTTATGGCTACGGCTGAACAGGGTTTTGTATACGCTGTTGCCGATTGACCAAATTCTGGGCCATAAATACCATAAGTTGATTCATAGTATTGAGAGCTACAACCATGGGTTCCTAATTTGGTTGTTGCTACATTGCAGGGGTGCCTTCCTAACTGAAACCTCTTGGGGTATTCCCCCGACTGGAACCTCTTGGCCTCTAGTACGACCCTTGATACAACCTCCTTGGCCCCTGATGTTATCTCTACAAGTGTATGCCATGCTAATAAATAAATTACTATAAGAATCGCACAATTTTACTTAATAGAAACAATGCAAATTAAAATTTATTGATAATAAATAACATTAGTCAAATGGTTAAGGAAAGTTGTACTTTCTATTGATTACAAAAGACATAGGCTTTTTCTTTACTAATACTACGATTTTTCTTCTACTCTCTCTTGCTTTCCCTGCTCTAACTGTCTTCCTCCTTGATGTTTATTGTCACGTCCCCAAATCCAATGCTCTATTTGGGTATGCGAGAACGTCACTGAGTCAGCATCACCTAACAGATTTTTTTTAACTCCATGATATTCTTTTGGAAGTAGTAGTTATAGTCATACCGCCTTTACCCCTAAGAGAATCATAGCTTCTCCTCAAGCTCTCCAATTGGACTTTCAGTAAATCTCTTTCCTCCCTCACGTGGCTGAACCTCTAGGGATTCCATTTGACGAATTAGATCGTCCCTCTCACTAGCCACCTGGGAGTACTATCGTTCCTATTTACAAGGTATGGAGTCGTCACATTCGACGTGTTCGACCCCAAAGTCATCCTCAAAAGGCCCTTCCAGTTCAATCACAGTAGGGTTATCTTCTTCCGGCCCTTCCTCCTCAGGGTCTTCTTCCAGATCTTCCTCTGGATCCTCCTCGAAGGGTTCTGTGATACCTTGAAAATACCAAAAATTAATCTAGCTGTGGATTAGATTAATTAAAGGGCACTATTTTTATTAAGTAGCAATATGTTGGTGATAATTAAGTGTTAGGGAGCTAAATAAGGGGTTAGTGTGGCCTTGGGGGTTAAAATGTAATTTTGAAAAGTTAAGGGGAAAAAATATAATTTTAGAAAATATAGTGAACATGATGCATATTTTTATTAAGTAGCATCATTTCAAGGATAATGAGGTGTTGGGGGGCTAAAGGAGGGGTTAGGTTGATTTTGGGGGTAAAATTATAATTTCCCAAAGTTGAGGGGTCAAAATGCAATTTTAGAAACTTGAGGGGCCAAAGTGCAAAATTTGAAACTTTTCAAAATGTGACATAACCTGAGGGAAACAGGCCATGCATGATGGCCACCTCCTACTTACCATAAGCTGAGTCATGGTTGGAAATTTTAAAATACTTTGAGATAAGATTCATGAGAAGAAAATATAAAAAGAAAATTTTGGGGTGTAAAATTAAAATAACACAAAGTCAAGAATGTGGCTGGGAACAAGAACAGAAGCAGCAGTAGAAAGGAAAAAAAAAGAGAAGGAAAAAGAAGGAAAGAGAGGAAGAAGAAGGAGGGGAAAGAAAGAAAATGAAAGGATTGAATCCGAACCCTAATAGGATATGAATCTTGAACTCAATTTGTGAAATTGGTTGAATTCGATCAAGTTTGTGACATAGATACATATATGTATACTCGTTTGTGTATGAGTATGATTGGGGATGGAAAAAAAATTTGTAATGATCCTTGTTGGGATTGTGAATATAAAAACCTAAAACAACAAGGAAGGAGAAACTAATTAGGATTTCGAATTGGGCATGATTTCAGTATGCGTAGGTGTGTGTTCTTCATCCATGGTGGGTTAATTCGAATTGTGGGTGTGTAATTGGAAGTAATTGTGTAAACCGAATGAATTTAGGGCATCAAGGTGTAATGGTAATGCAATTAAGTGATTTAAGTGTGTAAAAAATGGAGATTTCATGCGCGATTATGGGGTGAAAAAATATCCAGGTACATGGCTGGTTCAATGAAGAAGAAGACTTGTGTGTGTGTTCAAGGTGTGTCAGTGTGTGTGATGATCTGAATACTATAATGTAATTGTCGCTAAAGATGAAGCCATGAAATAGTTTCTTGTTCAAAATTTGAAAAATAGTTAGGGTAAGATTTAGCCAAAGTTTAAAAAAAAGACCCTAATTATTTTTAGTAGACCTATGTTGTGGAAAAATTTCAGAATTTTCTGAGGTTGGAAAGAGAGTGAACGGACGCGGGAAATTTTGATTTTGCAGTGGTATTTAAAATATCAAATAAGCGCAGTTTCGCGCGAAAATTTTATGAGAACCCTAGGATGTTGGGAAATTCCATTTTCCAAGATTTTGGTCATTCTAAAAAAAAGTTGTTAGCTATTTTTGGCCGAACAGGCTTTTAAGCACTCGGACCGGACACCAATTCGGGATTTTTGGTCGAAAATTTTGTAAAATACTTTTTAATTCAAGAATGAATTCAGGAGGCTTAAAACAATGTTTTAAAGTACTTTTGAGATTTTACTGATGCAGGGAACCCTCAGGGGGCATTTAATAATTTGCCACCCGGAGAGGGGTATTTTGGTAATTTTTTCGATCAAGTTTTTCAAAGGACTTTTTAGTCTGGGAAGGGTTTTAAAACACCTGAAACGTTGTTTTGAAGCTGATTTGGGGTGTTGAGGTGGTAGTGAACCCTTAGGGGATATTTTGGTAATTTACTGCTTAGAGGGAGTGTTTTGGTAATTTTTCCTATAAACTTTTTCGAATGAATTTTTAGTTCGAGAAGGGGTGTAAGATACCTGAAAAGTAGTTTTAATGTAATTCTGAGATGTTTGTTGGGGCGATGGCTGCCGAGGGATATTTTACATAAGTTGAGGGTGTTTTGGTAATTTTTTCCTTTAAAATTTTCTGAGGGACTATTTGGTATGTAATTGATGTAGTACATCTAAAAAGTAGTTTTAAAGCGGTATTGGGGCGTTGGTGGTGTAGCGGCCATCAGGGAGTATTTTGGTAATTGCCATGTTGACGCCAAATTTTAGGGAACGCGCGTAATTCAACGTTCAGAGTGATGAGAAGTGAGGAATGATGTTAATACATTGAAATAATGAGATAGTGGCTAATGCTAATGCTAATGCGTTGGTAATTTGGGTTAAGGATCCAGTTATTGGACCGGATTAACAAGCTGTCGTAAGACGCTATAAACGATTAAATGGAAAGGGGTAGAATAAGGAGTGCGTATATGTTAAATGATGATTAACGAGCAGGGTATGATTTGACTAGGCGATGCAGCTCGTTGCGGTCAGAGATTGCGAGTTTCTTTGGCTATAAGCCAATTAGGTAAGGACAATGCGGTTCTGATGTGCTAATTCATTGTTCGATTAGGATGTCATGTTGATGACGTGTTGTTGAATTCTTGTCATTATGATTGGACACCGGTAGTCATTGTGATCGGTATACACATATTTGAATTGTGTTGTTGAGGACTTAGGATAAAATAAATTCCCTTGGTCTACCCTGTCAATGGAATTTAGCGAAGATAATGTGTGTCCTAGTCAGCTATAATTCGATTCGGTTAGCATACCTGAAGTTGATGATGGTGTTGCGTAGGGGTTATCGTGTGGTTGTTGTGAGATGTCGGCTGTTATTGATAGCCGATATCTCCTCTCTTTGAGAACACCATTGAGGACTTGTGGCAAAATTTTTTCGAGTCTGCCATATCGTTTATGATGATGTTGTAGAGATCGTTGTGTTATTGTTGTGAGATGTCGGCACTTATTGATAACCGACATTTATCTTATGTAAGAACGTTGTTGAGGGCTTGTGGCATACTTTTCCCGAGTCCGCCCTGTTAATGGTGTTACGTTGAACTCTTGAACATCTTTTTACTTACGTTGAATGTTGGATGATAGCTCACCTTGATAAACTGCTCGTCTATCCATAGATGTACGAAAGTGATTTCTACGGTCATGGTTTGCAAATCTAAATGCATACTTTTGCTTGTCTAAGGATTCTGAACTTACTTTTGCATCACCTAGTCACGTGTGAAGACTATGTACTTTTGAATCACCTAGTCACTAATTTTTCATTCTTCCTATGATATCCCCACTTGCAACTTAAAGTCGTTGATGGATACTAATAATATTGTAAAGTACATAACATGTGTATACATTTGCAAACTGCATTACCTTCCCACAAACTCCTCCTCCAAGTCCTACTGTATATGGTACTTTTTCATAAGAGAGAATTTCATTGAACTTCTTGAGATTATGGGATAATGTCTATCGACTATGGAAAAATCATATATATCTTTTGATTGGACGAAATACAGACGACATTGACGTTTTTGATAAAAAGAGACTCTGCATCTTTATTTGTATTTCTTTCATGTGCCACCCACCATCCCTTTTTTTTTGTTCCTTTTTAACATAAAACCCACGCCCCCTCTTGGTCTTCTCCCTTCAAGTCTAATGGACCACCAACAACTACCACGACGTAGCACCACCACCAGCAACACCAAGCACAACATAGCACCACCACCAGCAACCAAGCACAACAGACAAATAGAAGCATGCACATAAACTTTCAGATGGAGACATAGACATAAATAGAAGCATACATACTTAAACTTGAGCGCGCGCGTACACACACACAAAGAAGCATGGGTCACACGTGCACGCGCGCACACACATAGAAGCATGGGTCACATGCACACATACGCCCACACGCACGGGTCCACACACACTCTAATTGAATCAGACACATAAATCAACACATACTTCCTGATTGAATCAGAGCCACGCACGTATTCATTTCTGGCAACTGCGATGGTTCTGGGGTTATGGAAATGAAGGGAATCGGAGATGGAAGGGTGAGATGCTGGTTGAGGAGGGAGGATGTGCGATGATGCCAAAGCTAGTAGCGGACGGTGCCCCAGAGAGAGAGAGAGAGAGAGAGAGGATAAGGTCTGGCTTTACACATGCACAGGCTTTAATTCGATTGGATCTGGTTTGATTGGATCTGGTTTGAACTTGAGGTGACAGTGACTCATGGTGGTGCTGCGATGACGCCAATGATAGAAGGCATATAGTGGTGGAAGAAGGTCACAAAGCATTGTGCTGACATTATGGTGACATAAGCAAAAATCATATAAAACAAAATCATTGTTATAGCAAGAAGGATACATGTATTACGAATCTGATGCATCATGTAACATTTGAAAAGTCAATAGGATTGACTGTAATTACTCGCTAACCACTTGGAGTTCATTGATATAATCGCCTCTCATAACATATTATCGCCTCTCATAACGCCATCTTGTCGTCGTGATAGGGTACGAGATTTGGTTAATCATATTGTGTCACACTATAATGACATTTGTCAGGCCATGTCCAAAATCAAAGGACTTATTCATACTTCCAACTTAATTCCATACAGTAAATATATGCACGTTTAAGTTCTTCAAGTTTGTTTGAGTCTGTTCAGGGTTGATCTGCAAAAGGAAAATTTTGAAATTTTAATCAACTTTCATTATCAACTTTAGTATGTTTTTAACAAAATTGGCTTTAATCTGTGAATGATGTTTGGATAAAAGTACTGAAAGAAAACTACATTAAGGCAAAAAATTTAGAGCTTGATTAAAATGTGCTTTTTTTGGTTAATGATTACAATGTGTTGAAAGACCTTTGTAATTAGGGATAATTGTTACTTTATTTCATCAAATGTGATTATAAAAAAGTAATTAATCCATAATCTTTGTCTACTTGGATAAAAAATATACTTACTTTTTTATGTTATGAAAGCTGAGTTAAGCAGTTTTTAATATTTGTCAAACACCTAACAACTCAATTTCATTGAGATTAAAATCCAATTTAAGCATCCCAAAATCAATTCTAAATCTCGTAGACTATTACGTTCTCCTGCCCAACCGGCAGCACCTTACCTGCTCTCAATAATCAAGGTATCTGGCAAAGCCACAAGAAAAGACTCTCGGAACGTACTAAATCTGTTCAAAAGTTGTACATAAAAGAACAGCTTCATTGAGTCGTAACATCAAACATGTAGAGGACAGCTCGGACATGCCTGGATAACGAAAATGACAATGAATCATCATCAAAGGAAAACCTAAAACTCACAAGGCATCTGCTGATTTATGACAAGCCTACTATAGAAAGCCAGACAGCCCACCAGCCAATAAGAAACGACGGATGAACACAAAGGGGCAACAGACAACATAGAGACCTGCAGAGCATCCATTAATACTTGATGCAAACCTGTAAGTTTATATGTAGGCATCAGATACTTACCCACATTGCATGATCTTATGGAGTTTCTGTTTTCTTTCTTTTTGTTAAGTTTCCTTACCTCTGCTCCAATGGAGTTATGGACCCACTTGGAATTTGGCCTTTCGACCAAAACCCTGATGGGGCTATGAGATTGGAAACATGAGTGCTAATTTTTACCCCGGCGCTTACTTGCTGGACCCCTAGTAAACTAGAAAGAATTGGACCCCTGATGGGGCCATACGGACTGAGTCTTGACAGGATCCTTCATGGCCACTTTTTACCGGGGCACATGAATCCTTAACGGGGCTGTTTAATCTGCATCTTGACAGGCTGCTTGAAATTGATTCAAAGAAGGGCTATTGTAATGAACTAGAACCCTGTCCACTTTGGGAGGGGTACCAGTAGAGCTGCAGGTGGCATATACAACCACAGAAGAAGTTAAATTTTTATTCTTTTCGCTTTCATTTTCCTTCCCCTCGCGGATTCCAAGATCCAGACATAGTTTAAGCTTATTTTCGATGAAATTTAGTGGTGTTAACTGAGGGGTTTTGAGTATGCATATTCACTTGTTGATCCACCGAGTTTGATAGATTAATTTTGGTTTGTGCAAACTAGTAGTAACTGTGTATAAGCAGCTCATTTATAGTCGCTTCTCATGATTATTAGCAGACAGCCAGTTGGATATGGCATAGCATCAGATTATTAAAAATTCCCCCATGCCTGGTCACTATCTTTTAGAATACTACACAGAAGAAGCAGTTCGAGACAATAATTGCCTAGCTTCGATCCTCACAATACAATCCCTTAAAGCGTTGTCTAATCTTTGTAAGCCTACGTACGACATCTTTCATGTTAATCCTATCGTCTGGTGAATCTGCTGTGCAGTTTAGTGCTACTTCCATGATCATTGACAAGCAACTTTCTTTCCCTGGAAAATCTTCCTTTTCTCCTGTCAGTAAATTGGCATCCACAATGCTGATTACTTCTTGAGAGAATGCCTCGGATACCCATTTTTTCATGGTGAGTTCTCCCACAAACAGATCATCTGTGGGCTTCTTTCTTGTGAATGTTTCAATCAACAGAATCCCATAGCTGTAAACATCCCCTATAGTGGTCACTATCCCTGCCGTCCCGTATTCTGCAATAATAGTACACATTTAACCTGAATCAGATAGATAAGAACGATTCATTTGTTTAATGTTGAACATGAATACAGATCACATAAGCATGTGCAAGTCCATTAAAGATCTTATGATTTTTTAGTGGGTCCATTTGTTTAATGTTAGAGTACTTCAGTTAACTTCAGGGACTAGAAATATGGTACAAAAAAGATTGAATCTCTAACCTTCATATGGTTTCATAGCTTACATGCTAATAGGTATTATGAGAAAGGCTATTAATAATAACAAATTTCTCCTTTTTTGTTTTTCCTTTTTCGCATGATGTTATGATATACTGGAATTGAGCATGTATTCCATGAATTGCTATAGAAACACCATTAGTCAAAGCGTACCTGGTGCCATATACCCAATAGTACCGAGGGTCTTGGTTTGTGTCTTTGGCTTGTCTTCAGTTAAGAGCTTTGCTATGCCAAAGTCACTTACACGGCCGACCATGTCTTCATCTAAAAGGATATTGCTTGGTTTCAGATCACAGTGCACCACAGGGGATGAAGAACCATCATGCAAATATTCTAGTGCAGCTGCAACATCTATCATGATGCCTATTCTTTGGTCAATATCTAGGAAATAGTTGCGAGTGTACAGCCACTTCTCAAGATTCCCGTTAGGCATATATTCTAGCACCAGGGCTTTGAAATCAGGGTTGGAACAACTGCTAATTACCTTAACAAGATTCCGGTGGCGAATGTTGCGCATTGCTTCACACTCTGCCTCAAAACTCTTGAACGCTGCTTGGAGTTGTAGATTGAAAACCTTTACAGCAGCAACCATCCCATTGTAGAATATCCCCTTGTACACCAGGCCAATGCTTCCCCTCCCAATTAAATTGTCTTCGCTAAAGTTGTTTGTTGCCTGAAGAATCTCGTAGTACGAAATCCTCCTATTGAAAGGATGAATCGGTGAATTTTCTCGAACCAGAAGATGTGTATTCCTGGCTCGTCGTCTAAGCAACCAAATTGCAATGGCAGCTGCAGTAGTTATCAATGTGATAGATGGCAAGATATAGACCATGAAAATTTTGTTCTTGCTGAATCCTGTGCGTTTATTGCCCTTACATGCCTTAACATGGAATTGAGCTGCTCCACATAATGCCTCGTTCCCAATGTATGATCCAGATGTAAAGTTGTTAAAAGGTCCTCCATTTGGAATTTCACCACTTAGTTCATTGAATGAAACGTTTAGATAGCCCAAATGCAAAAGTTTCTCCAACGACTTAGGTATCGTGCCAGAAAGAATGTTTAGGGATAGGTCCAAGGACTCCAGGCTTACCAAATCAGCAAATGATTCAGGTATAGGGCCTTGTAATCTGTTCCTTGACAAGGAGAGGTTAACCAAATTTTGAAGTTCCCCAATAGAACTTGGTATGTTACCTGAGAACTGATTTCCTGATAATTGGAGTTCTACAATGGACTCCATGCTGCCAATTTCTTGAGGCAGAGGACCACTTAGAAAATTTGAGGACAAATTGAGGAGGAGGATATCTTTCAGGCTTCCCAAAGTTGATGGCATAGTAGATGTGAGTGCATTGGAGCCTAACTGAAGTCTTCGCAATGAAGAAAGGTTCCCCAAGCAGCTTGGTATTGACCCATAAAGCTTGGTATTCATCGAATTCAACTCGGCCAAGTTTGTTAACTTGCAGATATTGTCGGGTATCAACCCATGTATCGCAGTGTCATATACTTGCAGCTGCTGGATTTTCTGCAGCTTTCCTATAGTTTCAGGGATTGATCCTGTCAAATCATTATTCCCAAGAGCCAAAGTCACCAAGTTACTTAGATTACCAATTTCACTTGGAATCATGCCATTAATATGGCAGCTAGTTGTGTCAAGCAATTCGAGAGTAGTGGACAGATTCCCGACGGAATTTGGAAGAACTCCATCGAGTCTATTTGATCCTATCACCAATGTATTCAAAGACCTACAATTTGTTAGTGAAGTAAGAAAACTTAGTCCCAGAGATGGTTCATTTGTCAAAAGGTTTGGTCCAAGTTGGAGACGTTGGAGGAGTGTAAGTTCACCTAAAAACATGGGTACATTGCCAGTTAGCATGTTTGAACCCAAATCTAGAGATATAATATTGGAAGAATTTGAGATCGAGTTAGGGATTGTTCCAGTGAGTTGGTTCTCAGCAAGATAAACTGTTTGAAGCATTGACAGATTCCCAATATCTTGCGGTATGATTCCTGTGAATTTATTGTTTGATAAAGCGATGTATTGAAGTGATTCACAACGTGGCAGACTTGAGGGAATTTGTCCAGTGAACTGATTCACGCTAATGGCAATGGTTTTAAGCATCGGAAGTAAGTAGCACATATCAGCAGGTAGGCTACCAGCAATTTCGTTGTATAGGATGTCAAAGCTCACTAATGAAGAAATATTAAAGACTGTCTTTGGTAATTGTCCTGCAGTAGAAACCATAGAGGAAAAATAAAATAAAATGCCGAGTCAAAATTCTAAAAATGAGATTCTTGTTAACGCCTTAAATGCTTACTTATATATTCCCACAGGCAGTGCTCTCTTCGACGAAATTGTCTCCAACATTGGTAAAATTACAAAATGGAGGAGGAGGAATGGTACCTTTCAAGTTGTTTCTTCCAAGATAGAATTCTTGAAGAAGTGACAAGTTCCCAATGTCTCTGGGTATGCTTCCTGTGAAATAATTGTTTGATAGAGAGACTAGTAGCAGTGATTTGCAATGTGATAGACTATCAGGGATCTCTCCATTGAATTGATTGTAAGAAAGGCTGAGCCGTTGAAGCCCTAGAATCGAGTAGCACAAATCCATTGGGAGGCAACCAGCAATTGCATTGTTCGGGAGATCAAGCATCAACAACGAAGAAATGTTAACTATTGTTTTTGGTAGTTCTCCTGCCAAAACAGAAGAGTGCACGTAATTTAGATGAGCATGTGGAAATGTGATATGATGCGTTTTGTTCACAGGTTAAGGTTGTTGGTGTGGGGGTGCTTTTGATGGCATCAAAAAACCAAAATAGCGAGACAAGATAAGTCTTCAAGGCGCGTTACAACATCGCTTTCATACAGACTTAATTTGCCCACACCACTATACGAAATTTAGTGTGCAAACTGGGTCTAGCGAATCGTCTCCCAGGATACAACAAAACCCAAGGCCACCAAAATGGCCATTGATAAAACTCGAAGTTGCCTTTCATTTAAGCCAACAAACAGCCTTCACCTTGCAATTACTATGTCATGCACCACTCATGCTAATTTACACATGAACATCACAATCATGCTAACATGCACCTTCGACTACATACTTCAGATTATGAAATAAACATATATTATGGAGATGTTCCAACAAAGGTGAAGTGGTACCTATCAATTCGTTTTCGGCCAGATATAACACTTGAAGGTTTGATAAGTACCCGATTTCTGTAGGAATGCTTCCTATAAATGCATTGCAGGATATTGATAATGTTTTGAGTCCCTTACATCCGCCTAAACTAGTTGGAATTGGACCACCTATCTCATTGAAAGAAAGAGAAAGCCAGTTAAGGTTGTAGAGATTGTTGCACGTCTGTGGGTAGAGCGCTGGAGAGGCTGTTGTTTCTTAGAGTAACCATCTGCAGAGGAGATATTCAATATGCCAATTGGAATGGATAATATTGTCAAGCCAATAAGATTGCTCATATCCTGTGGAATTTGACCTTGCAAATCGTTCTTGCCAAGATATAGTTCTTCAAGCTTCGACAGACTACCTATCGTTCCTGGCCCGACCCGGCCTGGAAGTGAACAGTAGAGGCCAAAAATATAGGGCCTTGGACCTGGGCTTGGACCAGGCTGAGGTTTCATCCGAAAAGCCGGGGCCTGGCTCGGCCCAAAACCGGGTTTTGGCCCAGCCCTAATCTAGCCCGAAATTGGCCATGACGCGGTTCCAGGTTCCTCCACCAATGCACCGCCTACCAGCGCTCCGTCTACCTCAGCCTCGACGCCATCGTCTCCCGCAGCGCCGACCTTGATTACCACCTCTTGTCCCTCCTCCGCTCCGCCGACGTCCTCCACCTCGTGAAGTCCGATTCCTACCTCGTCCTGTCCAACGTCGAATCCACCTCCGATCTTGCCGACCGTGTCAGCCTTAAGGTCTGCGAGATCGACCTTGCCCAGTCGCGCATCTCCCACACCTTTCTCTGCATCGACGCCATCGTCGAGCGCACCACCTGCATCGACGGTGTCAAACATGCACTGGCTTCTGAAGACTTCGAATTCGCCGCCACATTTGTCCAGACGTTCCTCCAAATCGACTCCAAGTACAAGGATTCCACTTCCGATCAGAGAGAGCAACTCTTGGCCTCAAAGAAATAGCTCGAGTCGATGTCAATCATTCGGAAGCGGCTGTCTGCAGCCGTTGATCAGCGCGACCACGCGACGATCCTGTGGTTCGTGAGGCTATACCCTCCCCTAGGTTTAGAGGAGGAAGGGCTCCAAGCTTACATCGGCTACTTGAAGAAGGTCGTCTCGATGAGATCGCGGCTCGAGTTTGACCAATTGGTAGAGCTGATGGAGCAATCGTATTCATCTTCATCTGTGGGATATCAAGGTCAGGTGAATTTCGTAGCGTGCTTGACGAATTTGGTTAAGGACATCTTCATCTGTGGGCCCAAAAAAAATTGGATTGGGCATGGGCCCGACCCTAAATATTGGGCCTAGGGCCAGGGCTTGGACTGGGCCCATATATCCTAGATTTCAGGCCTGACCCGGCCTGTTTTTCATTCGTGTGGCCCGGCCCCAGCCCGTTTTCATCTAAGGCCCGCTGGTCCTAGGCCGGCCCAAGCCCGGCCCATTGACATCTCTACATTTAATGATAATTGTCGTAGCTTCCAGAATCTTGATAAGCTGGATGGGATCTCACCACTTAGCTCATTAAACTGCAGACTCATGTATTGCAGTTGGTGCAGAAGTCCCACTTCAGCAGGCAGATGGCCTTGCAGACTGTTGTTGCTGATGTTCAAGAAAACAAGGGATGTGAGGTTGCCAACTTCCTTTGGAATGGTACCTGTAAGACCCATGTCAGGAAGATTCACGGCCGTCACTCTTCTGCCATTGGTGCAAGTAACACCGATCCAGCTGCAATAAGATACTCGTTCAGATCAATTCTTTGCCAAAATGTTGTCGGGGTCAGAGGTGATAATAGCTTTGAAGGCCAGAAGAGCTGATCCATCTGTCAAGTTGGTCATAGATGCTTCTGGGCAGCTCCACAAGCAATGAACTACCAACATTAATGCCAATGCAGCCTTCCACATAATTCTGGTCTGAAGGGTGGTAGGATCAAGAGAGAGAGCGAGAAGGAAAGATATGTTTTCTTTGGAGGGGAATCTTGCTTGTCACTAGTTACAACCTGGAACTTAAATGAGTTTGTCGCTATCATTTTCTTCTGCCGTTTGTTTTTGCCACCAAGCAAGACGTCAGGCAGAGAGGAGATTCGGGAAAGCTGCCAGCATACTAAGAGCTTAATCTACTCCTTTTGGTGGCAAGTAGTAGTCAAAGTTTGTAATTCGCTTTGTAAGCATCATTTTCACCAAGGTCTACCAAGTTTTTTTTGGGTAGAAAGTCTACCTAGTTGACAATATGGCATTTGCATTCCCACTTTCCATTCATGCTTTTTCAACATAAACTGCACCTTACATTTGACATCTTAATTACTTATGGCCCATTTGTTCCTGGCCGAATTGAAGATGAATTCAACATTTTCTTGGGTTTGCTTTTTGTCTCTTTCCTTTAAAAATGACAGGAGATTTTTTTTATAACAGGTAGGGCGCAAAAATTGCTGACGTATACGGCCTCAAGGAATTTAAGACGATTCAAGAATAAAACGTGGTAAGACAAAGATTTGGGCCTTTCAATCAAAATTTGCCAGCATTATCAAAGAATTTCGAGTTTCTGGTCCTTTAGTCGCTTCACAGATTACCATACTCGCATCGAGAAGACAGATGAAGATGTTGGGGAGCCTCCCTGACCTGGACAGAATTGTGGAGTATAACTTTTGGCCAAGGTTTAGGTAGAACAGCATTTTTTTTTTAATAATTTTTTTTGGGTAAGGGTGGATCTTGTTAAAAAATGGAAAGCAAACTCAAATTGAAAGGAACTTTTCCAGAAGTATATTATATTAAAACTATGATTGATTCAAAGGTATAAGATATTGTAAATTGCTATGACCCACTTCTATCTTTCGAGCTTAAAAAAGTTGTTGAAACTTAAAAATACTAATTACTATCTCAATAAATAAGTCTTGTGTGTCAAGAAGTGTAAAACGTAAAATCGATTTAGAATTTCCCGTGAACCAAATAGGACCTTAATCTTGATTTAGAATGTAGATACCGCCTTAAACTTCTATACAGGAAAAGCATCAAATGCCCTTTACCAGGGAAACATTTCAACTTGTCTACTCAAAGAAAAGAAAAGGAAAATATGTGAATATCTCAAACTTTTCTCAATGGCTCTTTTTGAGGAGGAAACATCTAAAAAAAGAAAGTCTTTCTTTCACCTGATCACCAAGTGGAGTGCAAGCTGTTTGGGTCTAAAAATTGGGATATAAAGGGACCTTACATCAAAGAGTGTCTTTCACTTGCTTTTTGCCAAAAGTGTTCATATACCTAAGCACCTACTTGGGCTACCGTGTCCTCGTCCGGAGTATATATTCTACGTTTCTGGCTAAGTGAATTTGATCACTTAAGAGCGATAAATCAAGGAGTCATGTACAAAAAAGAGAAGCTAAGGGAGATGGGGAATGTATTACAATATATTCAAAGGTCCTATATGACCGATACATTAACCACCGAATTATAAGTAGTCATGACTGGGATGTTCCCGCGAGTGCAGTGCAACATTACTCATAATGCCTAATGTTTGAACGAGATCCAAGCAGTAGCAGTGAGATTAGAGACTGTTAAATATGTTCATATACCTTGTGTAAAGGCACTTAAAAAATTAAATGACACTCCATGGACTGAACCACCAAGATCAACCACGACATGCTCTTTCACAGCTATGAAACATGCTACTAGGTCACTATTTAAGGATGAACTGGTAAGCATTTATGACCCAGAACAACCTTCTGCTTCACCAACAATACTTAATCTGAACCCTAATCAGAAAAATGCTACCACACCAGTTCTTCTGCAACCGCCGTCCGTCACCCAACAGCCAAGAGGAGAAATCCCACCCTCACAATCTGTATGAAGCACCCCACCAACAACGCGCCATCCACCACATCTTGACCAACCCACTGACCCCAGTGATCCAACACTGCCACCTTCCTGAACTCAACATACCAGTAGCCTTCCTAACTGTCCAACTCCACCCTCTGTCACCCGTTGTAGCACCATAAACCTAACTCTACCTCCAATGGAAGCCCCCCAAGCACCCCCCACCAGCCCTGATGCCTTCGCCGCCCGCAACTCCATCACACCCTCAGTCACCGCTCTCTCAACCTTAGCCTACACCCCCCCCCCCCCCCCCCCCCAATCACACCATGCCCTCAAACCCAATTTCTCCGAATCAGCCTACCCCCGTTTCTTGCTCGGCAACACTTTTCATAAACCAGCCATACTGTGTACCTATCACTGCCGCTACGAACAAATCACCCCAAACGCAACCGATTAACCTCAATGCAGAATACCTGGACTTAACTTTAATGCCAGAAAGCAAACACCGATATCTGGCTCTCGACAATCTCGAATTGCAGATCATCGCAAATCAAGAGTCGCTGACAAACATCCTTTTCTCTCACCGTCACCGCCATGTTTTACACCGAGGGAGAAACTGTGCCAACAAGCTACTTCCTGCAAGCCAAGAAAATCAGGGTTAAAACCGGGGAGACCTTTATATGGGTAGGATGGAGAACCATAAACCAGGAACCGCAACCTAGCCTCATGAATTTTGAAACCCACGAATACCCAAATCTTGAAATCATGAACTGCATCGCTTGGAACTGTAATGGCACCTAAAACGAGTGCTTCAATATGCATGTTCCAGATATTATTTAGAGGCATAAACCTAAGATGCTACTCCTACTGGAAACAAAAATAAACAAAGCTCATGCAAATTGAATCGCCAACACTTTTGGCTTCGCCCGTAACCACCGTGTGGAGGGCAACGGCTACCGGGGCGGGATTTGGATTATGTGGCACCCACATAAGGTTCACATCGACGTTGTGCATGAGTCACCACAGGCTCTTCATGCTGTGGTCCAAGTGCGCCATACTCCACCTTGGTTTCTTTCTGCCACTTACGCTTCGCCTATTAATCATTTACGTGCTAGTTTATGGTCTGCTTTTATGAGCATGAAGCATTCTGTTAATATCCCTTGGCTACTCTTGGGTGACTTTAATGAAATTCTTGGGCAATCGGAAAAACGCAGGGGTCGACCCTTTGCTCTGAATTAGGCTAGGGGACTTTCTCTCCTTAACAAACACTTAAAATTAATAGACTTATAATGATTTCAAGGGCAACCTTACACATGGATTCACTCGATTTTTTTTAGTACTAGCTGCTGCAATGAGTTAGATCTTGTTCACAAGGTAACTGAAGAGGTGTTTTAGCAACGAATGCGTGGATAACTTATTTCTTGTATGTATTGAATCCTCTTAAGATGTCGAGGGAGAAGTGCAGCCCCATTTGCAGTGCTTTTCATTACAAAACGGCTAAACCGCATTTGCTTCTTCAATCCCAACCCCCTTAGCAAGGGAAGGCGTAGTTCCCGCAAAGTCTTCTTTTTCCAAAATGAATCCTGTTAAGATATTGAGTGTTGATTAAAAGTAATTAGAGTGCTAATGAGATTAGTCTGAGTGATTTTTCAACATAGGTTTTACGGAGAATCAATGTCATTTGGGAATGACTCCCACAAATTTGCGAAGATTTATGTTTATATCAGGTAAATCTTTGGGTGCTCTAATATAAGCCCTTCTTTTAGGCAAAGTTAGTAGTGCATCGGTTCGAATGGCAGAAACGACTTGTATATCTGCCCAAACTAACAAGTATTTTTGCATAACCGTACTTGCATTCTTGCAGAAAACGACTTGTACCAGAACAGTGGTCAACGATTTTGGCGAGAAGGATAATCTGGGAAGTCCAGATTAGTTGATTTTAAAAAAATCCATTTTTTCTTAAGTCTACCCATTGTTCAGAAATTTTGAAAGGTCACCCCACTTTTTTACAATTTTCCAAAATAAACCCCTCATCTACAAATATTTTACCCCAAAACCCATTTTTTTGTAATTTTCCCATATATCTTTAATATCCAAGAACACTTCTCACTCTTGGCATTGTCTGGATGATAATGTAGCTCAATGGGACTCTCAGCACTTGAAGGAGATTCCTTCTGATGTCAAAATCACAAATGCTTTTTTTGACATGGCCCCCAATAAAGCTTTTGGGCCGGACGGATTCCAGCCGGGTGTATTCCAAAAGTTCGGGGAATTTTTGGGAATGTTATCACCTTGTTTGTTAAAACACGTTTTTCCTGACAATCTCTCACCTTGGACACAAAACCTACATCTGCCTCATTCATAAGCAACAACATCTGGAAACAATTTATCATTTTCGGCCCATCTGCCTATGTAAACTACTTAAAAAATTATCTCCCGCATTCTCATTAACCGACTGAGACCAATCATTGACTCCATCATCCACCCTAACCAAACCAGCTTCTTAAAAGGTCGTAGAACATTATTATTGAAATGAAATCCTTTACATGATCCGCCGTAAAAGAGGAAAGGGTGGCCTTTTTAAGGCTAATTTGGACCTTGAAAAGGCATACGACCATCTATCCTGAGATTTCCCATTCCACAGCCTCCAAAAGACTGGACTCCCTCACGAGACCATTACAACACTACAAGAAAATCAAGATATGCCTACGGTACAGTACCGTAGGGATAGGTGCCATGTACCGTAGGCATAGCCTATCCCTACGGTACTATACCGTAGCCATAAGTGGCGATGCCCTAGATCTATGCCAATGGGGTTGAAGGTTATCCCTACGGTTATACCGTAGCCTATATACCTATGCCCAATTTGTATTAACCCACTTATAGCGACAGTTCTTGGAGCATAGGCCTACGGTTTATACCGTAGGTATATGTTCTCTTCTCCTTTTTTTTGTTTTTTCAATGCTGAAATTTTTTCTGGGCACACTTGCATATCCCACACTATACATACTGCACACAGCACACACACTCACGAACAGCCCTTCCCTTCTCCTTGCACACACTCAAACACACACTTATAAACCCACTAAAAACACATACTTTTCCCCCCCTTTACAACCATTTCACTCACACACAAACACACACTATACCCATAAATATGAACCCAAACACCTAGCTGCAATCACATGTGATTGCAGCTAGGTGTTTGGGTTCATATTTATGGGTATAGTGTGTGTTTGTGTGTGAGTGAAATGGTTGTAAAAGGGGGAAAACAGCAGACAGCAGCTCCTCCAGTCGGACTGTTGTACAACAGTCCGACTGGAGGAGCTGGTGTCTGCCGTCGGCTGTCTGCTGTTTGGGGGGTGAGGCCGTGAGAGACAAGTCACAGAGAGAGAGAGAGAGAGAGAGAGAGAGTCGCAGATCCAGACATGGTGAAATGTTCATTTCTGCGAGATTCACTCAATTCTTGATTGTCCGCGAGATTCATCAGTCTAATTGTCCACCCAATTTCCACGGTGAGCACCGTTGCAATTGCCGTTTCAATTTGAAGCTGCAACAATGGCCACGGTACATTATTAGTCGTAGGTATACAGGACTTGCACCTACGGTCCCTTTTATACCGTAGGCCTTTTTGTCACCATAGGCCAGTTTTGGTGTAGTGCAATGATCATGAATTGTGTCTCGATAGTCCATTATGCTATTCTCTAGAAAGGAAAACCTTCGGAGTTCTTCCAATCTTCACATGGCCTACATCAGGCCGACCCACTGTTGCCCTACCTCTTTATCCCTTGCCTAAATGAACTATCCATTCAACTAGGGCAAGCGAAAGCGATAAAAGTCTGCAACCTATTAAGGTGGTGCAATCGGGTATCGGCATCTCACACCTCATGTTCACTGACGATATCCTTTTGTTTGGTAGGGCTACGAAAGATAACGGTAGAAAAATCTTGAACTTGCTGCACTCCTTTAGCTCTATGGTAGGCCTCCATATAAATGTTGCTAAATCCAAAATCTTGTTTCAAAAAACACCAATAGAGACATTCGTCTTTTCTTAAAGAACACGACCAAGCTTCCTATCACAGACAAATTTGATGCTTACCTAGGGGTTCCTCTGACTCGTGGGCAAATTCTCAAAGATCAATTCTCTAGCGTATTGGAAAAAACACGCAACAAGCTTGCTACCTGGAAAACAAACACTCTTTTGCTAATGGGTAGGGCTACCTTGGTTAAAGCGGTTCTCAACTCCATTGCCATCTTTTCTATGTAAGCTTCTATGCTTCCAACAAACATTGCAAACCGCATTAACACCTTTGGTAAAAAGTTCCTTTGGGGTGTCACTCCTATACGAAGCATAAATGGCACGGTCTTTGTTGGGAAAAAATCACTCCGCCAAAATACATGGGAGGTCTAGGTATCCGGCAAAAAAGTAAAATGAACCAAGCTATGTTTATAAACCTTGTGTGGCGACTGTGGAGTAAACCTGATTCTCTTTGGGAAAAAAGTTCTAAAAGCTAAATCCTTCCTGCAAGATTCTATCTGGACGGCCAAATAAATGCAGAGAAGTTCTACTTTCCGGAAACATATCATCCGGACTAGAGATAGTATGGCTAACACCATCTATTGGCGTGTAGGAAATGGTACAGACATTTCCTTTTGGAATCATAAATGGCTTCCTACTGGAAGCATCCAATCCCAATTGATAGGCCATCTTCCTTGCCACACTGAAACCTTAAAACTTTTGAATGTCATAAAGGACCGAACCTCGGATAAGAACGTTCCTGAATTACTTGCGCCCTCCCGTATCATAAACAAGATCTTGGACATTCTTATCCTTCTTCATCATGACCCTCTGGATGCCATTTTATGGCCTTTTGATAAAGGTGAGTGCGTAGTCACCTCCACCTACCAAAAATTCTAAAATATGGTCAACGCTCATCCTTATGACTGAGCTTGGATTGGGAAGCTTCCTATTCCTCCCCGTATTAAACACTTCCTTTGGAAATGTAGCCACAATGGTATCCCTATCCATTCCAGACTCCCGTGGATCCAAAAATAAACTATGTCTCCATAACTGCGGTAAACTGGAGATAATTGACCATGCCCTTCATCGGTGTCAAACCATTCAAGATATCTGGCATGGCGTCTCGCCTAATAATGCCCACTTCAAATGCCAGAACCTCTTTTTCTGCCTGTGGTGTAAAACCCTCGCCAATCTCCAATCTAGGACTGGCCCTCAAAATACTCCTAGGCCGACTTTCTTCGATTTTCTCATATCCATAGTTTGGAAACACCGAAATCAACTTACCATCCTTCAACAACCTTTCCCAAACCAATAGGAAATTATTAAGGAAGCGATGGCATTGAGAAATGAATTTTTGTTTTATGTTTACCGCACGAACTCTCCTACTCGTCACTTCTTGATCAATGACATTAAATGGACTTCCCCTCCGAAAGAATAGGTGAAAATGAATACGAATGGAAGTGTGAACAAGTGCCATGGAAGAATGTGTGCAGCTGCCCTCATACGAGACTCCTCAAGTCAATGGTTAATAAGATGTCCTAGAAAACTTCGCATCAATCATTGCCCTACCGCTAAATGGTGGGCCATGTAGGATGGGCTATCTTTAGCCTAGACTAATAATCATCGAAAAATTCTTCTCGAGGTCGACGACATGAGTGTGGTCCATTATCTGTTACATGATATTTCCCCCACCCCGTTATTTGACATATTAATTCTTGATTGCAGGGCTGTACTTAGATGTACTTGGCAGGTACATGTTAACGTTTCCCATGCTTATAGAGAAACAAACGTTTGCGCAGACCAAATGACTATGCAGGTAGGTGATCAGCGACATGCATTCTATCTGTGGAACCATGCGCCGATCTTTTTATTAAACCTACTGCAAAATGATGCTAGTAGGAGGGTTATTGCACGATGCGTGACTCAAATTGTTGCTTAAATAAAAAAAATCTATCTACTTCTGTTCAAAAAAAAACAAAAACAAAAGGAAAGGTGTGTATGTGCTACTTTTAATATGATATTAAGCCTCTCCCCATAAATCAGTCCTTTTCAATTTAAGCATGCTTCTTGACTTTTAGCACAGCATTGAAAACCCTTTCTGGAATTTAACAGTTCGTGACGTTTTTCACTAATAATTAAAAGAACCCATAAAACATTCGTTGACGCTAAAACCTACCTTCTCCATCAAAGTAGGTAATCGACCAAAAAGTTTTTAGGGCCAATCCCAAAATTGTATTTTAAAGTATATACCAAATTTAGCTCGAGTATCCAACATTTTAATTGTACCAAATCAGCACCCAAGTGTATTTTCATGTACCACCTGAGTCCGCCATATATTGATGGCAAACATTCATTAGAAAAAGCGGGGACATACCTGAAATATTGCAAAAAGCCACCGAAAATCAAACCAAAAAATCCATATGTTTACCAAACGAGTACCTAAGATTTATTTCATTACCAAATGAGTAGGTAAGAACACTTTTTTTTCTTCTCTCTCATTTACCGCTCCTAGAAATTGAACACAGGATGACTGTCGCCAGCTGCTACGTTCTTCTCTGGCGAGTTCCTCAAGTTTTCCGCACATAAAAACAAGCCCACAACCCATAATTCCCCCAAACCTAAAATTTCCAATTTGCTAAAAACCCTACCCCAAACAAAAAGAGAAAACAATCCCCACCCAGTGCTGATTTGCCAGTCTTCTCCATCCTCCCACCCACGGCCGCGTCACTTACCACCACCTCCCCACATCCACCACCACCACAACCCGCCACTACTGTTGCGACCATAAATCACTACAACCACGGATGTCGCCGAAATCATTTCATCATGGCTGTCGCTCACCATTACTGTAATCGTGATGCATCACGGTTGTCGCCACCATGAAGCACCCCCAACATAAATTACACGTCATCATGTTTACGTTGGTATTTTGTAAGTGACAACATTTTGTTGTTAAAGGAGTCGTCATTATAGGCCAGTCATTAAAGACTTTCAGTGACAACCTTATATCGCTTGTCACTAAATCTGAAAGTCGTTGTGACAAAATCGAAGTTGTGACTTTTGCACGAACTCTAGTGACAACAAAGTTGTCACTTATTATCCTCAAATATTCTCACCATAACCCTCTATTGTCACAAAAAACCATACACCTAAACTAGCGGTTGAGGTTCAGTCACAAGATGGCTTGTCACATTATTTCACTACTGACGACCGCAATGTTGTCACTATTTAAATATGTGACGATTTTCGTATTGTCACAATTATCTTTTGTACCAATTCTTTATATTGTCACTAAAACATTCATGGACAATTTCTCGTTATCACTATACATACTAACGAGGAACTTATATTCATTTAGTGACAACCACAAAGTTCTCTCCTTTTAGGCAGTGGTGACAATAGTAAGTTGCCACATGTTACCATTTTCTTATTCTCTATACGTATTGCTCTTCTACAAAATAACGAGGATAAATTTTTAACTTAATGGAATTGAATTCATACATCCTCCACACAAAGACATCATCTGTTACAAAATTACGCGAAATCTTAACATAAACTAAAAGCGTTCTTTTTACGAAATCACTAAGCACTAAGGTAAGGGTGTTGCTGCCTCTTCGTCTTCAATGCCTTATACTCAAATCCCAAAAATCGTTTTTCACTGCACAAAAAATATAACCTAATCAGCAAACCACAAAACAAGATTAATATAAACACACTAGATGATCAAGTGTGGACTATCTCTTTCAATATAGTTAATGAGCAGTAATCAATTTGAAGGATTTCATGACTTATAAAATTCTACTAGAACCAAGATTAGTCCATAACACTATAAAAATACTCCACAGATCCATATATTGTAAGCATGTAATCTTGAAATTTCTAAAACATGAAACTTCCGATATAATTTAAACGGAATATTTTAGTTCAATAGGAACTCACCATCAAGAGAAAGAATCGCCACAGCCCTTTTGTACTTGTGCCAACATCAGCTGGTTCGTCTCCCTTTTTGAATCTTCTTGCATTTCTTTAGCCAATTGATTTCTTGCTGAAGTTTTACAATGAACACATACTTAAAGCAACAGAACAAATAAAGAAAAGAACCTCGTAAAAGAAAGAGAGACCTGGACCTGCAGAAAAACTGCAAAAGCAAGTTAATTTAATAGGGAAAAAAATAGAAAAAAAAAAAAACATAACTTGCCAAGTCAACAAGAAGTAGTAGTGCTTTAGTTAACAGGTTCCACACTAGAATAAAAGAACCAAATTCCGACTTGAATTCAAAAAATTGACCATCAGTACAGTTTAAATTCCATGATGTCCTCCCAATTACAAACGAACATCCTAAAAGTCAGAAGTTCTAAAACTACTTATTTCAGTCTTCTGGAGCACTCTTATTTGAGGTCAGTGACACCATAGCACTCCTCCCAACACCACTATTTAAATAAAGCAAATCATCTTAAATAAACAAAGACAGTAGTTTGTTCCGAACAGGCTAGACGCATAGTTATTCCAACATATAATCACTCAATACAAAGAAAATAACCTCTCTACTACATATAATCTCAATACATAATGATCAAATTACAGTCCCAATAAATTCTCTTTTTGTGTTGCATCCAACTTTTATCCATTTTCACAGTCCTACAGCATGGAAGACCTCTTATATCTCAAAAATAATGAGGAAAAAGATCTACAGTAAGTTATCATCCCAGGATATCCGAAGTAGGGCTGTAAATGAACCGAACTGTTCACGAACGGCTCGTGGTTCGTTCGCCATAAAACTCGTTCATGTTCGTTCGTCTAATATACGAACTGAACATGAACAAGTTTTTAGAGCTCGTTTATTAAATGAGCCGAACATGAACACTTTAAAATGTTCACAAACATGTTCGCGAACAGCTCGTATAAACAATAAATTAATTATAATATATTTACAAAATTAACATTTATATAAATCACATAAATTCAAATTTAAAGTTACAGACCAGGCCTTAGTCAGCCCAAAACCCCAAGCCCACTTATAAACATAGAGCGCAACCTAGATAATCCAATCTATGAAGCCCAAAACTTAAAAACCCTAACTATATAAAGTGAAACTAACCTAAACATAATATCACAATTCAGAAACCACACACGGCCTCACTCTCTCCGTCCCAGCCGCACTCTCTTCGTCCCGTACCTCGTCGGCACACACACACACACATGCAGATCGCACATAGCATGTCCATCCCTCCCTCTCTGTCGCTCTCTTCACAGACGGATTCAACCTGCGGCACCGGATTCAACCATCCATCTCCGTCACGTCGATCGCCTGTCTTCGCCGCATCATCTCTCCGTCGCCGGATTCAACCTGCGGCGCCGGATTCAACTTGCAAAGTTACGAAGCCACAAAATGAAGTTTCAGATCTGCAAAGCCATCGCCTCTTCAAAGCCAAGGGCAACCTTGAATGCATCAACTCGTTGACCGTTGTCTATATCTTGATCGCCAATCGATCAGATTTATTTTTTCTGTGTTTTTGATTCTGCATCCTTTCTTGGATCTTCTATGTATCATTTTTTTTATTAATTATAGCTTGATTGCTTGAATGATTTGAGAATTATGAGTAAATTTAGGGATTTGAATGGAACTTGAACATGAATACGAGACTGAATTTCCGAACTCGAGTTCGGCTCATATTGTTAAACGAGTTGAGCGAGCCGAGCCCGAATCTCATCGTCACGAACACGAGCCAAGCTCGAACATCAAAATTTTGGCTCTTAACTAACACGAGCCGAGCTCGAACATGTCAAAACTTAAGCGAACCGAGTTCGAACACACTCATGTTCGGCTCGAACTCGGTTCGTATACAGCCCTAATTCCAAAGTATTACAACCAAGGTTTTTGGAAATACAAGAAACACACAGAACGTGCATCTAGTTAGTAGTTGAAGAAGGCCACAGAACTCTATGCACTGCCACAATTAGAGAACTCCTACTGAAGCATAAGGCACGGCCACACTTAGAGAACCAACTGAAACATAAGGTATTTTAAGGTTGTGTTCCCAGGAAAGATAAGAAAAACCAGCAATGCATCCAAACAATTGGATTTTAGTTTCTTTTTCCCCGATTACTTTTGCGTTAATTCTTTGATATAGGTAATTCTTTATGTAGTCTTTTACGGAGAGAAAAGAGCTACTACTGCCAGTTCACTTAAGATTGATTTGTTCTATTTCTCCCACGAAAAGTTATGCAAGCAAATACGGATTATATTGGTGCATACAAATATGCGTTATAGTACCAAAAGTTGATAATGACCTACAAGGGGTGCTTCAACTTGAATGTGTAAATAATGCGAATTCAGTGGACTCCTAATTAGCTTTTAGATCCATTGTTGTGTATGTGTGGGGTTGGCTTAAACAGGAATTTGGTGTCATGGCATTTCAAGCTAATTGATCTCAATCTATGAGCTTGGGATGCGCTATATCCAACGAGTGACTGCTATAAGGCAAATTATGAGGACACGATATGACATACAACTCGAGCCAAATGGCAGCAGTGGTGTGGCCTACAGTCACCACTGATTTTTGCAAGGGCTAATTGGATCATTAGTCTCAACTAGCAGAGACCAATCTTTACGTCCAAATAGTGCATTGTCCATAAATAAGATAAACTTTAGATTATGTTAGCTGATAGGATGATTTGATAACTCTAAATGTTTGGCAACATTTGATTGTGGTTTGGATTAAAAAGAGCTATAATATGTGGCTGAGAGTGAAGGAGGTTGTTGATGGCATAGTTTAAGGTCAGTAACATGACCATCGAAGGCCGAGTCATTGGTTTGATACTAACATCTTCTGTGGGCATTCACATTTCACGTAAAATCAACAGTAGCCTTGACCAATAATTCTCTGGTGTCTATCATTGCTCTTGGATACAAAATAGGGCCAAGGAGTTATTAATATAATGGCTTTACCCACTACCTCTATTTGACATTTCATCACTTGTTGTGTTCAACGTTCAAATGAAAATTTGGGATTCGAGGTCTGACATTTCTTTTCTTGCCGTTGCTAATATTAGGCTGGCCTTACTTGAAGTTTTCACAACTGCCATTGTTCCAATATGTTGTATCCACCTACTTACATTCTGAGATTAACACTTCCAGATCTGCATAAATCTGGAAGTACATAGCCATAGATGGAGCATAATTTTGTGCAGGACTATGTATTATCCAAACTAGGTGGGATTTCGTATAATTTCAACCAACATATCTAACAAGTAAGCGGATACTTTGATAGCAGGAGTACAATAACACATATAGTACATCACAGTGATAGTACTGTGGGAACAAAAGCACATATAGGATATTATTCGGAATATGTATACACGAGAGAGAGAGAGAGAGAGAGAGAGAGAGAGAGAGAGAGAGAGATTGTGTGTGAAGAACCTGAGAAAGCACGAAAATAGCGGCTCCAGAACACCAATTTTTCAATCAACTGAAAAAGAAACCTATAATCGAACCTGTAATTCAGTAATACTTAGATTCATATGTGGCAAATCTCATACCGTAGAATTCGTATTTCCCAAAACCTAAAAACATGAATCTGTGTGCTCATATGCATTGCCCCTGTTCCCTATAGAGCAAAAGAGTCGCATGATGATCCCAAGGCATTCGGTCGTTATCTCCTCGTGCCGCTGCCGCCGTCTCTAGGACCGACAAAAGCTCACCTCCCCTCAAGCCTCGGTTCCCTGCCATCCGAACCCTGTGGCTCACTTATATATACACACATAGGGATGGAAAGGGAAGGAGTATGTGGGAATGTGTGTGGTGGGGTGGGGTGGGTGTTGGAGTCGTGGAGATGAACCTGAGAAACGGCGGAATCCAGGAGGCAGAATCTGAGAGATAGTTTGGGAAATTGGGAGATCGAAGGGGCTGAATAAGGAGAGATTGGTTGGGAAATTATGCTGGACTCGATTAGCGTATGTGAACGTATTTAGGAGCGGTTGAAAATTTGAAAGATTTTCGACCAAAATTCTACCGGCAAAATTGTCGTGTTGTGACAACAAAAGCCTTGTCACGGACAATTATTCTTTTTTTAATAAAAATAACATCAATGTGACAACATATAATTTTGTCACTATAACTAGCTAAAATAGTGACAACATTAATCATGTTGTCATTATTTTCTTTTCAAAGTTCTTCCCACCAACGCAGTGACAATGCCACCAAGTGATTAGTGACGAAACTGAGTATTATTATCACAAGATATAACAATGTAGCAAGCTAATTGTGACAACATTCATTCGTGTCATAGTTAGTCATGACAACTTTTATGTTGTCACTGAAAAAGTTGTCATGAATGACATATTTTCTTGTAATTCTTCTTCTATCTCTACTTATTATAGTCACACATGCATCATGACTCTTTATTGTAACTTATTATTGAAAAATTCGAATAATTTATTGTTATCATAAATAATTTGTTGATCTGACACGAGTAAAAAATCAATTCTACACCTTCTAAAAGTCTACATAGTCAATGTATTAACATATTGAAACTTGATTTTGACTATTAGTATCTCAAAAATACTTTAAAGAGAATAATTAAATGTACAATGCACATGTTTTTTTTTTAAATTAATTGTCTTAAAAATATTCAAAATTAAATAGACGGTCAAAAAGGAGCTGAACATGACCATGAAGTAAAGTAATTAGAATACATGTATTGCCACTATATAACACTATAGTTTCTCTTTTCAGGGTTATTTTTACATTTTTAAAGGTTGGTTGCTGAAAGAAGTAAAATAACTCCACTTACTACCACTTTTGCTAAGGTCTATTCAGTCTAGACAATAATTTACTAAAAATATTGTTTGTGCCTTTTTTGTGCTTTTTTTTATAAACTTTAAATTTCATTGTAGAGGATTGTAGTAGATATCTAATTTAATATATGGTAAGTAGTTCTATCAGAGTTACTTATAAAATAAATGGGTAATTAGCTAATGACCCCATTTACGATTTACTTTGTGCGATTTTTCTACCTCTACTTCAAATTAACTATTAAACCCCCCACACTAACGGAAATTGGACACATTAGACGGATTTGTTTTGAACTACGTGAACTGACCAAAATGCCCTTATCTCGTTACCCTATTTTAGCTAAATGTCATTCTTCCCACTGAATCCTGACACCTATCCAAATCTCTGGCACCTTCTAACAATCCAACCTCTGGCATCTATCCACATCTCCGGTACCTCTTAACAGTTCGTCAATGTCGGACTCCCTCCACGCCGAAGCTTCTTTCACCATCTCCACCACCGCACACCCGAGTCCCCCTATGTCGGCCGCAGACTTCTACTCGTCACCAATGGACCAACCATACTACGGCCACCATTCGATTGGCCCACCCACTATCGACGTCGGAGCAGTCCCTCCACCAGGCATCCATGCACGCCGCCGCAGAACCACCACTCCTGTCACACACCGTGGGCCACCAATCGGCCATCCAAAACCATACTTAATCCTAAATCCCAATCGATCATCAAATGCACACTACAAGAAAAAGGGTCTTTAGCGACCGCGCCTGGCGGTCGCTAAAGGGTTTTAGCGACTGCGTAAGGGCGGTCGCTATAGCCCAGGTCGCTAAATTTTAGCGACCGCATTTTAAGTATGGTTGTTAACTTTAGCGACCGCGTTGACTATATTTAGCGACCGCTCTTAGCGGTTGCTAAATATTTATTAATTTAACAATTATGTTTTTTAATTATTTTTTATTAAATTATATTTATATTTAGCTACCGAATTAGCGACCGCGACCGGCGGTCGCTAAATAATTTAATTTTTTTAATTGTTTATTATTATTTTTTTAAAAAATAATAAAAACTTTAGCGACCGCGTTGTTTAATTTAGCGACCGTATATTGCGGTCGCAAAACCTGGATTTGCAACAAAAAAAAATTCAGCTCAGATAACCTGTCCAAAACCTATCGCAAAACTAATATCAATTCGCATCCAATCCAATCCAATCGATCCAAAAACCGATTTAACTTCTGTTGAAACACTTTTGAATGAATGCGTTGAAAGCTTTCAACGCATTCATTCAAAACCGTTTTACCCCCATGTCCCCCATTCATTCAAATAGCTGCTCACATTCATCAAAGTATAGATAAACGTTAACATATGCATTAAAATAATAGAATTCATACAGTTAAGTACCGATGATCAATTCAAAACAAGAAAATAACATTCATGGCAGATGAACCTAACCAAACCCCTATCTAAATCATTCGTCGGTAGAACAACCAGCCCCGTCATCATCTTCTTCATTCCTCGATGATGAAGGCACGTTTGATCCAACAACATCTTCATCGCCCCGGGGGTCACCGGCACTAAGATCATCGGTATTGCCCTGCACAAAGCCATACAAATGATTCAACATCATATATCTAATCAAGATCACATATAGAGTACAAAATACAGCAGGATATTGAGAAAATTTGTATTACATGTAGTTTGGGGTCCTTTATAATTACATAACTGTCACCGAGCATCATCCGCATGCGCGCATCAAACATTGTATTGAAGCACTCTGCCAACGTCGTAGCCATAGCCGTCGCGTCTGCCCGAGGACCGGTACAACTCGTCTCGCCTGACGATGCTGGTTTGTCTGCTAACAAGGCTCAAGCGGACTGACGAGGGTGGCCGAGTATACGGTCCTTCCTAGGAACCCCCAGTCGCGTCTGACCACAACAAGATATCGTCCACCGTCTAGCCACCGTCTGGCTGGGAGTTGGCCTGAACTCTCTCTCTAAATAAACTCTGTATAAGAAAACAACAAAAATGTTAGAGAAATTATATTGGCCACAATCGCAAAAAATGCAATAGGAATACAAAAGTATTGCTTAGTTACGTGCTCACCGCAAACTGCTCGGCGCTCTCAGACACCCACTTCCCATCAGTATTCTGGTGTGTGCGCTCAAAATGGCGGAGCCTCGTAGGGGGCCTCCTATCAGGGTCCTTCTCTGTCAACCTCAGCTCGTGCACGGCAAATGGACATGAACCAGCACTGTGCTTCATCTTCTTCTCACTTTGAGTCATCTCCGTGCCTCGCTCACTCAGCTTCGCCCAGTCTGGAGTCCTCCAATGCGACACCAGGTGCCCCCACATGGTTCTGGAGAAGTACTCGGGATTGTGGTCTCTGGTCATGGATATATCTGTCGTACCCACCCGAGCTAGCACCCACCTCCTCGCATTCAGCATCCATTTCTTGTAGTTCTCGGCACAATGCCACTCCCATGCCTGCCTCCCGAGTTCTCGCTCTCCGTCCGACTCAAATTTGAAATAGTCCTGAACATAATTCAACACAATTGAAAAACACAGTTAGCAAGAAAAATTCAGCGATAATGTACTTTTAAAACCGCAAAAGTAAAGCACATAAAAAATACTACGCTCCTTACCAAAAAATTCCCCCAAACAAGCTCTTTGTCTGATTTCGTCCACGACCCCCACGTCGCATAAGGCTGTGGGAGGTGAGCCTTGATAATAGGACCGATCTTGGTCCTAACACAATCCTCAACAAAACTAATTACAAGAAATCACAAAGATACATCAATCCCAATATAAGTTCATATTACAATAGAATTGAGCTTTGCAAATTAAAAACATACTAATTGTTTCGGACATGAGCAGTAACCCTCTGCTCCGGGGTGGCTGGAAGAGGTATTCCGCGGGTAATACCTCGCGATACAGATGAACTAGACGCTGCAGATGATGAAAAAGGAAATTATTATATTTATATATATTGCAAGTAATTGCTTTCAATCCGACACAAAACTAATATCGTCTCACCATGTTCTGAAGCAACTGATGACGATGACGGCTGCTCAGTAGTAGTCGCTTCACCAATCCTAGGGAGGGAGGCTGACTGTGCCGAAACAGCTCCGCGACGGCCACCTCCACGACCTCGGGGTGCACTGGATCTCGGCATATCTACAATGTAGTTTGCCCGAATAATAAACAACTTAAGTGCAGAACTAAGTATGCTAACAATGTGGCACTGCCGACTATAAAAGACAACCCAAATTAAATAGTCAACCGCCATCAATTAATAACTAATTCAATTTAAATAATAAACAGGCATGTCTAAAAGTACATTGACAAGAATTTTTTTACTCCAAACAGTCAATCACTATCACTAATAGACAACGGAACGTCTTCCTCCTCGTCATCATCGTCGTCCCCTTCATCTTCATTGTCTTCTTCTTCGTCATCAATGTCTTCCTCAATATCGTCGTCATCGTCATCGTCATCACCATCATCATCAAGGAGGGCTTCGGCATCAACCTCTTCTTCAGCATGGCCTAAATCGTAAAGAAGCTCATCAACAACATCGTTATTCTCTTGAAGCGGTATCACGTGGGAGCATCATCCTCTTGGTACATCTTAACGAATACATCATCATCAACAAAGCCTCTTTTGGTCTTGATAACAGTATGCCAATTTGGATCCTTCCTTGTCACACCCTTTGCATAGAAGACCTGCGTTGCCTGAGCTGCAAATACAAATGGTTCGTAGGATTTGAGCCTTGACCTCATATTAACGTCTACAATCCCATGTCGACTAACTCGAATACCAGCTGTAATGTCAAACCATTTGCACCTGAACATTACCAGTCGATTACCGTTGCCATAATAGTCTAGTTCAACAACCTCCTCTAATTACCCATAAAAATCACGTTCGCTATCATTATAACAGTCACCTTTGACCAAACTCCACTGTTTTGGGTTTGTTTAGTAAGGTCAACTTCCATCGTGCTAAACCTAAACCCGTTGACAATGTACCCTTTATGACACGATACTAGTCTACTTGGGCCAGCAGCAAGCAACTTGAGACGGACATCAACTCCATCATAGACGGTCTACAACAACAAACAATTTGCACAGAGTATTAGCTTATCACATGCGGTCTATATTATAAATGAACTGTAGGTTTTAAAACTTACGCGCTGTCGGAACCACTTAGGGAACGCATTGTTTCGCATTTTTTCAAGTGGTCCATCTGATATCACAGGGTTTGCTAATAACACTTCCTCATCGTATTCACTGCATATTATATGGCATTGTCGTTATATTATGTGAGTAAATACTATGAGAATGAAGGTATGTACGCAACTACTTACACTATGAATGGTGCAACTTCAGTGCAATTCACGAGAGCGTACAATGTTGAGGCAATATACTCCTCATCGGATAGATATCGACTGCTACTTGCTCCAAGTGCACGACCAAGATGCTTGAATATGAAAAGACGCTTGAATATGAAAAGACGCTCATCGAATTCTGTGTCGACACTATTGTCATTGCGACCAAGTCGATTCATCTTTGTATCAACATCAGTCTCAAAGTAAAGGGAACAGAAGTTGATAAGCTCCTCAAGGATGTAAGCCTCTGCAATTGAACCTTCAACCCGGACTTTGTTTCGCACCTTTTTCTTAAGGTCAAACATATACCTATGTAAGAAATAAGGATTGATTTCAGTAATCAACGCATGTGTGCAAGAATGAAATACAATTTAAAGATGGATGGGCGACATCACCTCTCAAATGGATACATCCATTGAGACTGCACAGGTCCGCCCACTCTAGCCTCATATGCTAAGTGAATGGTCAAATGCTCCATTGAGTCAAAGAAGGACGGGGGAAAGATTTTCTCTAACTTGCACACTGTCTCAACAATGTTTTTCTCAAGAATCTTAACATCACTCTCTCAGAGCACCTTTGAGCACAAATCCCTAAAGAAATGACTAAGTTCAATCAATGCTTCATTTACTGGTTTCGGCAAGAGGTCACGAAAGACAATTGCTATAAATCTTTCCATGAATACATGACAATCGTGACTCGTTAGACCATAAAACCGACAATCTGTAAGGTTGCAACATCGTGATATATTAGATGCATAGCCATCTGGCAGCTTCAACAGTTTTACCCACTCGCACACCTGTTGTATCTGCTTTTTATCCAATGTATATACTGCTTTGGACAAAACCAGCTTACCATTAACCATTCGTGGATGCAATTCACGCCGTATACCCATCACCTGCATATCTCTGCGTGCTTTTAAGTGATCCTTTGATTTGCCCTTGACATTCATGACTGTATTAAACACATTTTCGAAAACATTTTTCTTAATGTGCATAACATCCAGATTGTTGCGCAGAAGGAGGGTCGGCCAATAAGGTAGCTCCCAAAAGATGCACATTTTCTTCCAGTTGTGTTTTTTTCCAAAGCCAGGAAGTTTTAGACTAGCACCACACTTTCCAAATGGTACCGCATCCATGTCAAGGTTCTTTACGCACGTATATACACTTCCTCGCCAGACAATCTATCACGTGTTTCAAGGCGACGCTCCACAGTTTTATCAAACTTATCTTTTTGCCTTCGAAATGGGTGATTAGGTGGTAAGAATTGTCTGTGACACCCCCAAAAGGAAGCCTTCCCCCCGTGCTTTAAGGTGAAAGCCTTACTCATTTCCATACAATAAGGACATGCCAACCTACCGTGTGTACTCCACCCACACAACATACCGTATGCAGGGAAGTCATTGATAGTCCACATGAGTGCTGCCCTCAAGTTGAAGTTCTGTTTAAGAGATGCATCAAATGCTAGGGCTCCAATTTCCCACATATTTTTTAATTCATTGATCAACGGCCGCAAGTACACGTCTATATTTCTACCCGGGCTCGTAGGTCCAGGAATGAGTAATGATAAAAACATGAATTGTTTCTTCATACACATGTCCGAAGGAAGGTTATACGGGACAATGATCACAGGCCACGTAGACTAGGGTGTGCTAGAGTGCCCAAAAGGATTAAACCCATCGGTAGCGAGCCCAAGTCGCATATTTCAAACTTCTTCAGCAAAAGATGGGTGTCGATAATCAAATTCCTTCCATGCCTCTCCATCGGCAGGGTGTCTTAATAAATCGGGAACTTTGCTGCAGACGTGGCTATGCCATCTCATGTGCTCTGCCGTTTTAGAAGAGTAGTACAACATTTGAAGCCTTGGTGTCAGTGGGAAGTACCGCAATATCTTCTATGCTATCTTTCTTTTATTCCCACTGGTTTGTTTATATCTTGCGTGGCCACAAACCGGACACTCGCTCAAGTCATTATTCTCCTTCCAAAATAAGATACAATCATTATTGCAAGCATCTATCTTCTGGTACTCCAAACCAAGTTTCATCATCATTTTCTTAGCACTATAGTACGTGTCAGGCAACTTCTCATCCTCTGGCAACATTTCTTTATTAAGCTTCAAAAAAGCATCAAAACCCCTATCACTTAGACCATGCTCAGACTTTAAGTGTAGCATCCTTGTCACAGCAGATAACTTGGTGTGCTTTGTACTTACATTCCATATTGGCTCCTCAGAGTCTTGTAACAATTTATAAAATTTCTGTGTGCTCGGGTTGGCTCTTCTGCCACATTAGGGTTACCATCGCTAAAATAGTTATCCCAATTAATCCCACTAGGCCCAGCTTCCATTACCATATGTTGATACTGGGAAAATCCCGGATCTCTAGGACTGTACTGTCTGAACTCAGCGGTGACCTCAGTGGGCACCCTCAGAATTGGTTCCCCGTGCTGAGTCCAATTCGTATAGTTACTCATAAAACCTCTACGGAACAGATCAAAACTTACATCGTCGGGGGATTTCCAACTTAACAGTTGACAATCATTGCACGGACATTTAATCGTGCCGTCATCCACAAACTCCCGTTGATTCAAAGCAAATAGAATAAACACGTTCACTCCCTGTCTAAACTCTTCTGATACCCCAATCCCACTTGGAGCAATCCTCCTTCGCATCCAACTTCTATCCACTGACATGATATATATCTCTCACTGCCTGGTAAACCTATACAAGTTGAGTTCAAAATTAACCTTCAATTTGAAAAATATATATTGAGTAGTCACTTACAAGTGAGTGTTAATCAGGGTTAAGTAGGGATGATTAGGGCTAAGTAGGGCATATTAGAGCTAAGTAGTGTTGATTAGTGCTAGTCTAGGTAGCACAGACACGGACACTGTGTCCGACACCGACATCGACCGGAACATCGCAGAGAGGTGTCGGACACGTGTCCGAAGGTGCTGGTGAGGTGTCGGGGTGTCGATAGTTGTCGGACACCATACCTAGACTCATATAAAGTGTCGGTACTGCGTAGGTGCTAATTAGGGCTAATCAGTGTCAATCACTATTAATTAGGGATAATCAACGCTGATTAGTGCTATTTAGGCCTATTTAGGGCTGATTAGTGCTAATTAATTAGGGCTTTTTAGTGTTCATCAGTGTTAATTATGGCTAATTAGGGGTGATTAGTGCTAATTAAGGCTATTTAGTGTCCGTCAGTGTTACTTAGGGCTAATCAGAGTTGATTAGCGCTAATTAGGGCTAGACTCATGTGTCGGGATGTCGGTAGTTGTCAGACACCATACCTAGACTCATGTGAAGTGTCGGTGCTTCATCATCAACAAAGCCTAATTAGGGCTAATTAGGGCATATTAGAGCTGAGTAGTGATGATTAGTGCTAATCTAGGTAGCACAGACACGGACATTGTTGATTAGTGTTAAGTAGGGCTGATTAGTGCTAATTAGAGTTATTTAGTGTCCATTGGTGTTATTTAGGGGTAATCAGTGCAAATTAGTCCTAATTAGGGCTATTAGTGTTAATTGGAGCTGATTACTGCTAATTAGGGCTATTTAGTGTCTGTTAGTGTTAGTTAGGGCTAATTAGGGCTGATTATTGTTAATCATTTTCAATCATGGTCAATTAGAGATAATTAGGGCTGATTAGCCTAATTAGTGTTGACTAGTGCTAATTAGGAGTAATTAGGGGTAATCAGTGTTAAGTGGGGCTGATTAGCATAATTATTGTCAATTAGCCCTAATCAGGGATAATTAGGGCTGATTAGCATAATCTGTGCTGATTAGTGCTAATCTTGGTAGCACTGACACATACACTGTATCTGACACCGACATCGACTGGGACATTGCAGAGAGGTATCGGACACGTGTCCGAAGGTGCTGGTGAGGTGTCGGACACCATACCTAGACTCATATAAAGTGTCGGTGCTGTGTAGGTGCTAATTTCAACCCATCATTCAACTAAAACACATATCTGATCGCCTCAATCCAATTGGGTGCCATCCTCCATCAACGATCTCAAATGCTCAATGCATAATTAACAACCTAAAATTAAAAATCAAATAATCAATGCTCAAAAGGAAAAAAAAGCTGTTCAAAATGCACGTATCCGATATTTCAATCCAATTGGGTCCCATCCTCCTTCAACAATCTCAATTCTCAAATGAACAAGTATGCTTTTAAAAACTATCAAACGAACAAGTATGCTTTTTAAAATCCTAAGACAGCTAATCCAACATGCATTCCTATCTCAGTTGGATGAGTTCAATTTCAATGCATTTAAACATCACCACAACAACATAAGCCTAAATGGGGTTGCAGAAATAGAAAGCATGAAGCATCCAAGCACCAAATTGGTAGTAGAAATTAACTAATCAATATGAACTTGTTCTTACAGACGAGTAATGAAAGAGCACATGCAGCACATACAGACGAGTAATGAAAGAGATTCTGCATACCAGGCCGCTGAAGGGTAGCTGTGTAGAGTGAGGAAATGCAGCTTTTAGGGCTCTGAAATAGGGTTAAAAGTGAAGAGGCGGAGCTGGGCCTGCGATCGACGGCGGGGTCTCAGTGGGCCGGTGGTCACTGGGTGGCGCCGGTGAGCCGACGTGCGGCGACAAGGGCTGAGCTAGAGAGAGAGAGACTGGTTGAGAAAGAGAGAGACGCGATTTAGGGATTTTAGTCAAAATATTTAGCGACCGCATACTCGGTCGCCAAATCAGTCGCTAATTTAGCGACGGTAGTGACAGTCACAAATTTCGGTCGCTAAATCCAAGTTTTCGTTGACCATGAATATTTAGCGACCACAAAATAGAGCAGTCGCTAAATCGGTCCCTAAATATTAGTTTAGCGACCGCATGTCTTTGCGGTCGCAAAATGCGGTCGCTAAATCCCATGTTTCTTGTAGTGGTAATCACCACCACGGATCCATCCGCTCTGCCTCTAACTCCATCAGCATGGCCGCAAAACCACCACTCATGTCGCACGCCGTGGGCCACCAATCGACCACCCAAAACCATATTTTTAGTTGAAGCCAATCTCTAAAACTCCAATCACTTTCGCTGGCCACTACGACTCCTAAGCCCCCTCACCAGACACCCAACCGCCACCAATCACAATTGCAAGCACAACTACGGGGAGGGGGAAGTGCAGAGAAGGGGAAGGGGAAGGGAATGAAGAACATGTAGAAGAAGGGCAACAATGTCTTTTTCTTTTAAAAAAACCATTAGTCAATATGTTTGTTGACCATGCAGTGTTAAAATTGATGTTTTCCGTCAACTGTGCCCAATTTCCTTAACTGCGAAGGGGTTTAGTGCTTAAATTTGAAATGAAGGGGGGTAAATTGCATAACGTGTATAGTACAGGGGTCATTAGCTAATTACCTCTAAAATAAAATTGTTGATCAATAATAAAAACATAATGTGGAAAACTAAAAAATGTCTCACACTTATATGGATATGGTAGGCACAATGAATAGCGTAAAAATAATTTTGTGTATAAATTCTTAAAATTTAACTTTTTCGTAAAAAACAAAATTAGTACCTACAATACTAAAGAATAAATAACATTCTAATTTGATGTGAAATAATTGATTACTTATTGTATACTTCACTTTTTGAATACTTTATTTTGAACTTCTGAATCTTACTAATTTTTTTGTACTATAACATGCTTTACTATTATGAAATAATTTTGGGATTATGCTTTCATTGAATTTCTCTTGATTATGATACTGCTTATATATGAAATACATGAATGTGATATGTTTTGAATTTGATGGTTCACTTTGAGTGAATACAAATAAATCGTAATCTTCAAAACCATCAACATGATGCTTAAATATCCAATTTTAACTCTATCAAAATATGTTAAAACTCAAACATACCAATAGCATTTAAATAAAGCTCACCCAGGCCTTGCCCTGTTTACTGAACTAGTTTGATTAATGATGATTACAATATTCCTTTCTCATACATTATAACATGCTATCAAGAGCCTAATCCTTCCCCCCCATGCCTCCTTAATTTGTACATCATGACTACTGCCTCCAACCCCTCCTCATCCTCCAATTTTCCCTTCCTTCTTGGAAATGTTCAACACCTAATTTCTATGAAAGTCAACACTGAAAATAACATCTTGTGGAAGAGTCAATTTCTTCCTTTTTTGTGTGTTTATGATCTTTTGGGTTTTGTTGATGGCACTACCGTTCCACCACCGAAATATATTACACCCTCTGAAATTATTGTTCCCTCTCCACCCTCTGAAGCTCATAAAGAATTTATGTTTTATGGCATAATCAGGACCAACTTTTACTAAGCTAGCGATTGTCATCTCTCACAGAGCCCATTCTGGCTCAAGTACTTGGTCTTCACACTTCCTCTGCCGTATGACTGTCTCTTGATCGCATGTTTGCGTCACAATCCAAGGCGAATATTTTCATTCTTCATTTTGATCTACACCAGTTAAACAAAAGTGACATGTCCATGCACGACTACTTTCAGAAAGGAAAGCACATCCATGATACTTTGGCTGCTATTCGTCAGCCCATGTCAGATGATGATCTTCTTAATGCCATATTGGTTGGCCTTGGCTCAGAATATCAGTCCTTTGTTACTTCCATTACCACTCGGTCTGAGTTTATCTGGATTCTGTCTCATGCTTCTCACTCACGAATCTCACCTGGATCGTCAACAGATTCGTGAAAGCATTCTTCCCCAAGCCAATGCTATCGTCAATTCACACCCACATCCCTACTCATCTCATCCCCTCTGAAACACCATAATGGTTCCTCTTCACACTTTCGTGGGGTCACTCACACACTCAACCACCTGGCATTTCAAATGTGTAATTATCCTTTTATCTTTTATATATAATTCAAATGTAGCTAGGCAATATATAAAATGAAAACTTGTACAATAATTTGATTAATGATGAATATAATATTCATTTCTCATACACTGTAACAGGAAGAGATAATGGCAGGTACGTTTGCGGTGGTGGTTGTAACATATACCTGAATTTAAGTCGTGATCAAGCCAGCTTAGTTTGTACACGTTTTGAGCTCGGCTCACTAAACATAAATTAACAAATATGTTCACAAATTCAGACGCTATTTTGACACAACAATGTACAACATGTCTTAAAACTCGATATAGCCTATATGAAGTCGCTAAAAGTCCTTAGCGACTGATTTAGAGCTTTCAGCAACAGGTCGTTCGTCACTAAAAGCTTAGTTTCTTGTAGTGCTTTTGCATCACCTAGTCACTAACTTTTCTGTCTTCCTATGATATTCCAACGTCGCAACTTAAAGTTTTCAATGGATACTAATACTATTGTAGAGTACAAAACATGTGTACACATTTGCAAATGGCACTTGCTTTCCACAAACTCCCACCCAAGTCCTACTGCATATGGTACTTTCTCATAAGGGATAATTTCATTGAACTTCTTAAGATTATGGGATAACTATGTTATTGTCTATTTATTATGGAAAATGTCAGATACGTCTTTTGACTGGACAAAATATAGATGGCATTAACATTTTTGATAAAAAGACGACTCTGCCTTTTTGTATGTATTGAATTTATCTTACATGTGCTACCCACCATTTCCTTTTTTTTTTATTTTTTATTTCGTTCTATCAAAACACCCCCACCACTTTCTTGGTCTTCTCCCTTAAAGTCAAACACCAGCTCCAACAACTACCAGGGCGCCACTACCAACCTCCAACCACCAAGCACAACCGCACCACCACCACAAACAACCAAGCACAACCATGACACTGCCACCACCACTCTGTGCACACTTGCCCCGCGTGCACGCTTGCACACACAGACTCAATTATCCACATGCACACCCACTCACTCACTATGATTGAACTAGGCCCATGCACCCACACATACTCTATGATTGAATTACAACCAAGTGCACACACGCTTCTCATGCTTGTGATGGATTCTGAGGGTGTAGGAATGTAGAAAAGAATTGAATCGAAGATGGGAGGGTGCGATGCTGGTGGGGGAGGGTAGGACATGCGACAATGCCAGTGCTAGTAGTGGGTGGTGCCGTGGACGTTTGCAAAAGGGTGTAAGAAATGCTGGGGGGTGGAGAGAGCGAGAGAGAGAGATGGTTTGCACGCGCACGCGTGCACACGAGATTTAATTAGGTTTTGACTTAGAATGAATTTGGGTTGGATATGAGGTGACAGTGGCTCATGGTGGTGTTGCGGCAATACCGGAAGGCATATAGTAGGGGAAGAAGGTTATAAAGCACTATATTGACATCTTTAAAATATAATATGCTGACATAAGTAAATAATGTGTAACAATACAAATATTGTTACAACAAGAGAGTAGATGTATTGCGGATCTTTTAAGATTTGGGTGTGACATAACATATTAAAAAGTAAAGGGATAAAGATCTTTGTCTCGAGAGAGGTGACTTTTGCGATTCCCATGTACACCCTTTCTCTGTTTAAATTTTGTCTCTGTCATTGCCACCAGCTTTCCCAGTGAGTGGTGACATGGTAGCTTAGGCTAGATCTCTGGTTGTTAGGGTTTTTTGGTTTGGGTTTTGGGTTGTTTCTGAGAGCTGGACGGTCTTAGCCAGTGCGTCAGTCATCGGTTCTCCGGTCTGATGTGCTCTCCATGGTTTTCAGTGCCTATGTTTTGGATCATGTTAGGTTAAAGGGTAAGCTGGCGGGGTCCTTGGTGGATCTATGGATCCATGTTTGTCATTTGGTGGTTGTTGGGTGAGGGTGTTTCGCCAGTGGGGCTGTGGGTACGGTGCGACCTTGGGTTTGAGAGTGTGTGGTGAGTCTTAGTCAAGGTTCTTTCGGTCGGGTCTGGATAAAAACGGGTCGGGTATATTTTACTTGATTTTTTCGGGTATGCTTTTTGGCAATCTATACCCTACCCTTGCGGGTAGGGTATTACCCGCGGGTATATTCCAATTTCTAATTAACTGTTTTATTTTCAATAAACATATTTTAATTACCTACTAATTACTTAATTATGCACATTTTAACATCAGCAATCAGATTACAATAAGAACTTCAAAATTACAAATTACTAACATCACACATTCTCAATTTCTCCATCAAAATTCAATACACAACAATCAAAACCACTTATTCAACAAATATCACAAGAACAAGAGCAAGAACCCTGAAAGTAAAAATTAGAACTTCTTGATTTAACAAAATAAAAAACATATTTTCAAGAGAATAGTGAAGATCTTCTCAAGAAGAAGATCTGGTCGGCGACGGAGTAATCGACGGAGCGAACAAGATTTGGCCACGGTCGCGGTCAAGAGGGACGGTCGGCGACGGTGTGCCGTGGTGCCTCTGCCGTAGATCTTCTCAAGAACAAGATCTGGTCCCGCTGGAGTAATCATCAACGGAGCGAACAAGATCTGGTCTCGGTCGCCGTCAAGAGCGATGGTCGGCGACGGTGTGGCCTTGTTGCCTCTACCATCGATTACTTTCTCGAACAATGGCCATAGCGATAGAGTGACGATGGTACTGGCGGAGAAGCTAGGGTAGATCTGTGCACAACTGATCCTGAGAAAGGACTTGGCGCCATGGACTTGATGTGAAGTAGTGTGGTCGTGATTGGAGAGAGTGGATCCATGATTGTTAAGACTTAAGAGAGTAGATCGACTGTTTTTTTTTTATGAGAGTGAGAGAAACAGAGGGAGGTGGCAAAAGTGGAGAAAAAGAGAAAAGGCAAATGTCTTAGACAATTAGGGTTAAGGGCTTTTATATACCAATAACTGGGTTAACCCGGGTGACCCGTCAACCAACCCGGACTGACCCAAAATACGGTTCGATTTGGGTACGGGTTTAATTTCCACGGGTATCACATATCTGTATCCGTACGCAGGATTTTTAACCAGGTACGGATTCGACCTGCAGGTATGGGCAGAAAATTGCTAGGTCTACCCCCTAGTAGCTTCCTCTTCGCCCTTGATCTAGAAAGGTCATGTGGTGTGCGATTGCCTATTGTAGGTTTGTTTCTGCCGATTATAGGTTAGTTTGATTTAGTTTAATTTAATCTTTATCCTATTTTAGGTGGTTGTGTTGTGTTGTGTTGTTGTTGTTATCTTAGTTTTGGTTCTTATCTTTATTGCTTTTGTTGATTTGATTTTGTTTTTAGCTTTTTAGTTTCTAGTTATCTGATTTAGTTAGGATTTATCTTGTAAATGCCTATTTATTTTAACTAGTTAGTCACCTGATAAAAAAAAAGGAATATATTTGTTATTTCTTTAACTTTGTGGTTTATTTCTCTTTCCTTTTGGTGCTACCTACCCAATGATGTTGTCATATGTTGTAAGCATTGTATGACTATGTTATCCTAGAGGCTAGGGATGTTAGCCTCGTTTATTTTTCGATAGTGTATGTTTATGATAATTATCACAAAAAAATTTAAAAAGTCACTGGGATTGACTGTTAATCTTGCTCTGTCACGATACGGTGCGAGATGTGGTTAATCTTGCTCTGTCAGACTACAATGACATCTGTCAGGCCGTCTAAAAAATCAAAAAGGATTTATTCTTACCATTAATGTAATTTCAAATGGTCAATATATGCATGGTTAAGTTCTTCGAGGCATGTGAGCTTGTTTAGTGTTGATTCTCAAAAGCAAATTTTAATTAAATTTTCATCAACTTTCGAAATCAGCTTTAATATGTTTTTAGCAAAATCGGCTTTAATATGTGAATGATGTATAGAGAAAGGTACTAAAAGCAATACCACGTTAAGACAAAAACTTAGAGCTTGACTAAAACGTGTTGAAAGACATTGTAATCTTTAATTTTTTGGATTAAGATTTAATTAATTTTTAGTTTCTAAAAGTCAAGGTAATCAGTTTTTAATATTTGCCAAACACCTAACAATCTAATTTAGTTCAATTTAATCATATTTGCCAAACACCTAACAATCTATGTTTCCGGCCGTCAGCACCAGAAAAAACTGAAGTATCTGGCTCAATAATTGAAGTATCTGGCTAAGCTACCAGAAAAAACTTTCGGAACCAGTAGTAACTGTGCATAAGCAGCTCAATTGTACTCACTTCTCATGATTATTATGAGACATTCACCCATGCCACTTCAATATCTTTTAGAATACTAGACAGATGAAGCAGTTTGAGACAACATTAAAGCCTAAGTTCAACCTTCCCATTACAATCCCTTAAAGCGCTGTCTGATCTTCGTAAGCCTACCTACGACGTCTCTCATGTTAATCCTCTCGTCCGCTGAATCTTCTGTGCAGTTCAGTGCTACTTCCATGATCATTGACATGCAACTTCCTTTCTCACTAAAATCTTCATCTTCTCGTGCCAGCAAATTGGCGTCCACAATGCTGAGTACCGCTTGAGAGAATGACTGATCGGATACCCATTTTTTCATGGTGAGTTCGCCCACAAACAGATCATCTGTGGGCTTCTTTCTTGTGAATGTTTCCATCAACAGAATCCCATAGCTGTAAACATCCCCCATAGGGGTCACTCTGCCTGCCGTCCCGTATTCTGCAATTAATGGTACACATTCAATATTACTGAATCAACTAGAGAAGAATGATCACCTTAGCGTGTACAAGCAAGTCCATCTAAGATTTTTTGAATTTTTACTGGGTTCATCTATATCTATATATGTTATTATTATAATAATATATTAAAGCTGAAAAAGCCATCGCTTAGAATTAAAAATTCAAGAGTTTTTATTTTTACGCCACATCAAATTTCTGGAGCTCCTCTCTACGTGCTAAATAGGATCCAACTTTCATTGTGAGACACTGCTCTTATTTTGGGACTCTTCGCAGGATTTTTTGAACTCTAATGTTTGTGATACATGAGATTGTTAGAGTCCTCCTCTTGTCCCAAATCAGCAAAATCTTTCATCCCAATTGGATTGGACTCTTCATTTAACAAGGAGGCATATATTTTGAAGCTAAATTCTATCATTTAGGCTCTGTTGGATTTCTTTTTTTTTTTCAGTTTTTGTAAATTGGAGAAAATAAATGCATTTGGCAACAATTTTCGTTTTTTTCCCTTCAGTTTTGAAAACCAATTTTTAAAATAGGTCTGTTTTTTAAAACTCTCATTTGAAGTTTTAAATTTTTATTTTGAGACTACCACCACAGCCACTGCCCACTGCCAGTGACCACCACCGGCCAACAGCCAGCCACCACCGACAACGGCCATTTGGCCGAAATTTTTGAGGATTTTCGATCTGTCAAATAAGCTCCAACTTCCAATTATGAGGGTCTTTCGGTTCATTTTGACTCTTCAAGAACAACTCTCAATTACTAAATCATTAGGTGTTACGAGTGTGTAGTGTCACCCTTCCCAGGTACTTCATTATTCCTTCCACCACCCTCCTTCCTTGACCATCAAGCAAGAGTAATGGTAGAGGTCAGTCTTCCTCACTTTACTCCCTTGATTTGCTATTTATTGTTGTTGTGATCTTCCACGAAATTTTGTAGAGTTAAAGTAAGTAACTTAGTCGCTTTTATGACTATGACCCTTCATTATTTAGACGAAACTGAATTAAATTTATTGACGAACACCACAAGAAAAAAGCTATTTAGCGACGTTAAAAAATTCGTCGCTAAAAGTCATTTCAGAGACGGGAAGTACCGTTGGTAAAAATCCGTCGCTAAAAACTTTAACCGACGGTACCAAACAATCGGTAAAAATCTTTATCGACGGAATTTTACTTACTGAATTTTACCAATGGAATTTTTACTGGGTTCATCTATATCTATACATGTTGTTATTATTATTATATATTAAAAGCTGAAAAGCCTTCGCTTAGAATTAGAATTCAAGAGCATTTATTTTTTATGCCACGTCAGATTTCTGGAGCTCCTCTCTACATGTCAACTTAATCATCTTTTTCTTTCTTTGATAGATGCTACTTTGGCTTTTCAAAATTGCAAGTATGCTATGAGGTTTTGCCTTTTCACTAGAGTACAATCGTTGGGGAAAAATCATTGTGACACCTAAGTATAGTTTTTTCATTATTACTTTATTTATTTTTGCCTTATTATGTAGGTAAATTTTTGTCGTGTGAATGTCATTGTTATATTAGTTGAAAACTTGAAATAAGCACTCTGAAATGCAATTGTGAATCTAATTCCACTATACAGTGGTTTTTTTTTTTGTCATGTTTTAAGTTTCTTTTTGACTTTTTTACTGCATTTTAATTTGTTTTATAGCGTCTTAAACTTTCATGCATCACAAGCGTGAAATGCTCTTGGAACTTGACCAAGCTAGAGATACATTTTCTGAGAAAACACACTTCTACTATTTATTTGCAAACTTTCAAAAAGTTGGGATTGCTAAATCTGAAATCCTCGCTATAGACACTTTTAGCGACAAAATAATGGGTACTGATAACGTCGCCATTTCGTTTTTTTTTTTTTGCGCATGTGTAAAAGTGGTGGTTTCAATTATGTATCTAAATAAGGGTATTTAGTAAGTGAATTTTGATGATGAACCTTTCTTATATGCTTTTTTTTTAAGTATTTTCATGTGACCAGCATTTTAAGTATTATAAGGTTGACAAGATGTTGAAGTTCATATATGTATCAGTAGGCATTAAATGCTCATGAAGCTCGAGAACAAGCCAGATTTTGAGATACCCATTTGGGTAAGACACTCTGTGTCACAATTATGAGTTATACGTCCTTAAATCTAGTATTTTTTTCGCAATTTTTTTAAAATAACAATGGAGATAAGACACTCTTTGTCACATTTTTTTTTTCAATCTAAAGTCATAGTTCAGTTTAACAAGCTTATGTTAGTTACTTTGAAGCTTTTAACATTAGGTAAAAAGTTCACAATGCTTTTCAATTCATGATAAAGTCCTATGCAGAAGACAACTAATTGGTAATAGAAATTTTTTAATGAAACTTCTTTTTGACCAACCACTTCTAACAAAAACTTGGAAAATATTATTTTTGGGTACATATGAGGTTGTGGATATAAGAAGATTAAAAATAAATACTAAAAGCAGTGTAAGAGTCGCCTTTCCTTTTTGTCTAGAAGTCATAGTTAGATCACGCGTCAAAGATTAGTATTTAATTGGTATATTTTGATAACAGAGCTTTTTATGTATTCTTACCTCCATTTTGTTTTTTGTATAATATTTTGTTTCTTGCATTAGATGTTAAATGCAACCATTAGCTTGAAACTTACTTGGGGAAGACACTCTTAGTCCTATTTGCATCACGTACAAATTTGGGAGGATTTTCGATCTGTCAAATAATCTCCAACTTCCATTATGAGGGTCTTTCGGTTCATTTTGACTCTGCAAGAACAACTCTTAATCACTAAATCATTAGGTGTTATGAGTGTGTAGTGTCACCCTAGCCGATACTTAATTACTCCTTACACCACCCTCCTTCCTTGACCATCAAGCAAGAGTAATGCTAGAGGTCAGTAACTTAGTTGCTTTTATGACTATGACCCTTCATTGTTTAGACGAAACTGAATTGAATTTATAGATGAAACATCAAATGTAACTCGATGTCTATGATTAATATGACAAAGCTCTCAGCTGAATATCGTGATCATTGGTTTCGGTTCAGAGTATTCTGTGGGTGTTACTAAGTGTCATGTCATATCTATAAGGAGGGCCTTTGGAAATTTCATGCCAAGGTTCTTTTTACTTTTTATCAATTCACCTGTACATCTACCATCTCTTTAAACTAAATTTCAGGTCTTTAATTTGATGACAAAAGGACTGCATGTACATGTTACACGAGCAATGAGATCCACTACGTCACCCCCCCCCCCCCCCCCCATGCAACTCTTTGTATAATAAAAGAGGTAAAAGTTTTTTGTAAAGAGATTTTTCCTAAAGACGTAAGTTCTATGAGAATTGTCACAAGGTCAACATAATTATCTATATCTATCTATCTATCTATCTATAAATATATAAAAGCACGTATGGACTTAAATGGTTAATCTTTTCTTTTCTTAAATTATCATTTTCTAATTGATATTTTGATAAAAGATTAAGGGTGAGTCAGGATGTTTTTGACTTATAACATTTCTTTCCCATTAAATATCCTTTATAGATTAGAGTTTTATTTTAAAATTAGGGTATTTTTTTTACTTCTCATAAGATATCAAGTATCATTCCTTAAAATACCATGATTGGAATATATGTTTTTATTAGAGTTAATGATTGTTTTGACTTTTGATTAAAAACTTTTCTTTTTATTAAATACTTATTTTTACTAAGGGTTTTTTTTTACTTTTCATAATATCATGTCTCTTTTGTTAAATTATCTTTATTAGAATATATGTTTTTATCAAAGTAAAGGGATGTTTTGACTTAAACTACAATAAACTTTTTCAAAAAATATAATATGCCTAAGCTAAATTTAATATTTTGTCAGAAATTCAATCATTTTTAATTTTTAATTTTGTCAGAAATTCAATCATTTTCAGGTGAAATCTTCACTTGAAACTTTTTTTCCTATCATATATTCATTTTGAATTAGAGTGTTGTTAAAAAATAAGAGTGTATTTAGCTTCTCTTAGGACATTAAGCATCTTTCTTAAGAATATCCTTATAGGAATATATGCTTTAGTTAGAGTGAAGGGGTTTTTTTTGTCTTTTAGAAAGAAAAAAAAAACCTACGAAAACCTATAAAGCCACCTTTGAACTCCTACTGATTTTTTTGATTATCGAATTTTTTATTTCTCAAAACCTACTACTTCCATTCACGTTAAAGCTAAAATACCTCAAGTTATTACATCATCTCCATCAATTTCGATCAACGAAAACAACTTGCAGATACTAATGTTTTCTATAGCCTTAAAAAATATTAACATAATCTACTTAAACTAGATTGAATATTTTATCAGAAATTTATTCTTTTTTAAAATTTGTGCTTCAGATTTGTATGTTGATGTGTACGCTATAAATTTTAATTATTGTGCATATATATATATATATATATATATATATATATATATATATTTCAAGGTAAACATTTCCATGCATTGCAACTATCATAAAACTGAAGTTTAATTCTAGATTTTAATTACATACATATTGGTATAAGAAAACTATAGTAAAACTAGAGTTTCTATAGAAAATTTTTAATGCATAAGAATTGATTTTATCATATAATTTTGTTCCTAATAATAACTTTAGTTCGTGGTAAGTACATAATCCTATATTCATATTAGAGTTATTGGAATACCCTTTTTTCATGATAACATATTATTTATATGATTATTGTCTTTCTATGATGCATTGTATCCCGAGATATCATATATTTACATGATAAGATGTTTTATATGGTTATTGTGTTCACATATTTCACTCTTATAAAGTGATATGATTAGATGAACCCCAATTAATAAATACTCTAATCTATTTTGGCTCAGATGAATAATAACTTTTTTTAACTTGAAAACTCTCAAGTTTTTATATGCAAGTGGTTAAATAACTACATATTTTTTTTCAGAAAATATTCTTTTTAAGTTAAAAAGTTCTTTAAATATTTTGACTTTTTAGATGGTGAGGCTAACTTACTACTGTTTTGGCTAACTTCAAAAATTTTGACGCTAAAGAGGTTCATTAATGCATCTTTTAGTGACAAAAGACTATTAATATAACCAAGACGGGTAAGGATCTCGCCCCAGCTTACAAAATAATCTCAAGCGATTAAAATGGTTACAGTTTTTCATTAAAAATACCCTTTTAGAAATAAAAGATTTACTAAACTTAAGTGTATTTTTACTTTTCAGAAGGTGAGCCTAAACATCCCTAAACTATAATATTGTTAGTTAATCATAAACAATTTGTTGCTAAAGAGGTTAAAAGTTCACTAATGCATCTGTAAGTGACAAAAATGTAGGAGTGGATCTTGCCCAATTGTATAAATATGATACTAATTATCTGTTCATCTTTAAAGAAAATTTTATCAAAATATAACCTTAAACCTTATCAACATCAAAATCGATAAAATGAGCATCTTAATTGTCCTTACTTCTTAGAGAATAATTCCTAAGTCCACATATCATGTTTTTTTCCTATAAATTAAGGTGTATCAACTATTGCCTCTATTAACTTTTGCATATAACTACATTTATTGACATAAGACAAAGCCAGAATATCTACAAGTTCAACTAAGCTTTTTTTTCTTTTCAACTTTTATGATAAATTTATGTGTTAATTTGTGTTTGGTAGAACAGTGGATTCTTATAATTTTAGGACTCATGTCCTCGAGATAGGGTGAATTACAGTCAATGATATTAAATCTTAAAAGGTAAAGCCATATTGATCCGTTAAAAAAATTATTTTTTTGCTTATGTCAATACGTAAATTTTAAATGTTGATACTCCCTTCATTTTGTATCTGCAAGGTATATATAACATAAAATTTTACAAAATCCTAATTTTTACCCAAATATATTCTCCCCCTATCCCGTCATCGCACCTTCCTCGGCAAGCACTCAGCGTGAAAGTCGACAAACTGGCTCAGCCTCACTGGCAACATCATCCTAGCACCGGAGAATATCAGTGGTGGAAGGCTGCTCTGATGGTAGTTAATGGCGGCAACTACCGTGGTGTTGCGTAATAGTTTGATGCAAATAAGAAATTTTATACATCTTTTTCCAAATTTTAAATCCCAAATTCAATTTTTCATTTTTGTTCATTTGGTTTGTTGAATTGTGATTGTTTGTTGCAAGTGAGTAGAATGAGAAAGCCGTGACAGTTGATTGGGGTGAGAAGGTTGAAGAAAAGTGAAAAATCGGGGGAGGGGGGGTCGGAAGGGAGGTGTGTGTGGATATGTGTGCATATCGTCTATGTGTGTGTGGATGAGTGCATGCGTGTGTGGATGCATGTATATATTATCATAGTGTGTGTTGGAACCCAAAAGTCTAAATGATGGTGGTGGGACTGTATGAGTGAGATGAAGGGATGATGGATGATATTTGAAGAATTATATTCCTAAGTGAGAGGCATTTTGATCTTTACATCTTTTCTGTATTTTCTTTCGGTCAACTAATGGGTATACTTGTAATTTTACCCTAACCTCAAGGTCATGGATGTAATTAACCCTATAATTTTCTTAACTCTCAAAACCTTATGCACAGGTATTAAGTTTTTTTTTTCCTTTTTATTTTGATGATACATGTCTTTATCTAATGAATGATTTGGGTTACGAATTATTGTTGATGAACTTTTGTTGAATTTTAACTATATTAAAACTGTAATGCGTATATATAAATATAGGGAGAAAGACGTAGGTTTGTGAACATTATTGAAGTTACTTAGTTAATTACCACTATCTGATATCAACTTCACCCATATATTTTGTAGTATGGATTTTAAAAGGACACACACAGACACATATGTATATATACTTTTTAGATGAGTAGGTAAAATTTGTGTTAAAAATAAAAAACTTAAGGCAAATATATGCTAAATAACATTTACACTAAATCAATAGCCTTATTGTACTACTACAATGAACAGAGTCATGCTAGATAAATATAAAAAAAAGCTTTAAAGTACACTATCAAGATAAACTTAGACTACATTATAGATTTTTTAATTGAAAAGTAGAAAAAAAGAAAATATTATTAAGATTAAGCGTCATTTTAGACAAATTGCACTTGAACGTTGGAACTTAAAGATTGAAAAAGTTAAAAAAGACTTGCTTTGTATTTCAATCTTAAAATAAGAGATACATGAAACTTATGTTCCCTTCGTACCAAATTATTTGATCATATTTGATGCACGTTTATTTAAGATATAAGTCTTATTTTATGAGTTTTTCATTCTATCACAAGAGTGAGGGGGGCAGGACGAAATTGATTCAATAGAGAAAAATGGGTTGGTAAATGACTAAATGTGGAGAGAGAAGTGGAATAAAAAAAGTTTACAAAGGGTAAACATGTAAAATCATCAACAAAATCTTTTTTAATTTAAAAATTGATTAATTTTTTTTAGGACAATCTAAAAAAAAATAATCAATTTTTTTTCTTGAGGCTAAAAAGAGTCGTAGAATAGATCATCACCAAAAACAAATAACTGCAAGGGATATTTTGACCCCCAATAATCATTGCTACAAGAAATGGTCATAACTGGGTAGAAACAAGCATGATAGTTTATGAATGATACTGAAAATCATAAGTGATTATATTTTGAACTTTAGTAATGATGCTTGCAGGAAAACGTGCCAAAACTTTAAAAGTGGATAATAGAAAAACTTTAGAAAGATGCAACATTTAATCTCTTAGCCCATTTCATCTTACAGACGTTGTTATATATTTATTAATAATAACTTCTTCATGTTAAGCACTTTATTTTAGACAATCCTTTTTGGGTTGATTATTGAACTTTTGTAATACAACTTAATTATAATTCACACTTCTTCTCAATTTCACTTGCTAAACATATATATGCTATCAAAACATAATACATGACAATAGACAACTCCAATATAAATACTTGATATTAATTATCTCTAAAGAATTTCTTCACTTTTATCGTTGTACAATCAAACTTGTACTGTTTCTTGAGAGTTAGATATTTGTGGGAGATGTTTGCGACTAATTGCAATGCCAGTGTGCCTTGGATAACAAGATATAGTATAAAACAATCAGAATTCTGTTTAGCGGCAACTTGATGTGATGAATGAAATAAGTATGATAAATAGTGAAAAATATAGGTGAAAATTAGCGTGAAAAATTCGGGTTTGAAAGTAAAACCATATTTTGAGTTATGAACTTTTCACATTTTGAGTATTTGATTAGTAGTTAACAACTGATTTGTTATTATCGTTTAATTATAATAGTCGTATTGATTAATTTTAATTATTTTAACTAAGCTTTAGAATATTTTTATTTTAAATCACTTTATATCGGGCAAAACATGTGATCCTTACTAGTACAACTAAATATATTTATAGGTCAAAATGATTACATGCAGAATTTCACATGCTTAATGAAAAGGGAACTTTGAATTCGTGCCTGAAGCTTAAATTACATTGCACTTTTACATAAAAAAGTAGCTATACATTTTCTGAAAGCTAATATTCTTTTTCCAATTCATTTCCAAAGACGAATATGTAGTTTTCTTTCGGTTTGCGTACCATTAGGTAATCGCCATTGCTTTATTTGGGAAAAACTTATGGCAAAATAACAAGAGATTTTTCTTAGTCCCAGGCGATTGACTTATTGTAACTGCTAAAGAGAATGCATGAGATTATATACAACATATAAGTTATAACATAGATGTACTTAAGCAAGACTTTTGTCGCTCATTTGAAATTGTCCTCGCTATGCATTTCTTTTTTCATTTTTACACACTACTAACAACAAGTGAGGTGTTGTCATAGGCTCACTATGGTACGATGACAGTACAATGATAGGCAAAAGTAATGGCTATCGCGATGGTAACTGTTGTGGTAGTGGCAATAATAATGTTAAGGTATTTGGAGGTACTATTAGTGTGGTATTGGTGGACAAATTATGCCGAGAATCTGTAGCGGACAAGCGTTGGACCTGAAGAAAAATAATAACATAGTGATTTTGGGTTGGTTCGATCAGCAACTTGAAGGTACATAAGTTCTATCCAAGACTAAACTGCAAAAAGTTTCTCCCAAACGACTTTTATCTTCTAACTATGATTTTGGTTCCATATTTTAATTCTTTAAAGTTTCCAAAATTAGTCAAGACATTGTGTTCGAGGTTAACCCATTTGTAGCCCCAGAATATAGTAATCTAAATAAATTTCAATGTTAATTTCGTCAAGTCATTTTATCAAAACTTTAGTAATTTTTGTATATACTCATTTCGAATGCTACTTTTCCTTTTCATTAAGTACTGAACAAACAACACACACAAAGAGTTTCCTGGCCATGAAGAAAGAACATTTATGCTTACAGGGAGGTTGAGATTCATATACATGACCAATAGATAAGTTGTAACACTCTTTACTAGATTATACTAACAAAAATAGGTTGTGAGGGTACAAATAACTAAAGCATCATCAAAACTTGGTGATTTTTTTTCCCTCATATTAGTTGTGGATATAAGATTGGTAGTAGCTAGCGACTAAATCTATGATGCTCCAAATATTAAGCTAAAATTTTTAAATTTATGGTTCGATAGTAATACGAGATTGTCGTCATATGTTGTGACGAACGTCTAGAGTTTATCCAGTGAAAAGGCATCCTAAATTTATATGACAATCCTTTTTCATATTAATTTTCACATCTCATCTGTGAGTAAAAACTACTCATACTAAATGATGCATTCTACTTTTCCAAAAGTGGTATTCAGAGACAACCTATAAAGCACGTTTCAAACAAAATTTTGAGAAAATTAACAATTGTCAACTTATCCACGAGAAATTAATTTTAAACAATATTATGAGAAATTAGAGAATGTCTCGTGCAATATTATGAGAAATTAGAGAATGTCTCGTGCATTGCACGGGTCCCTTAGCTAGTATATGTAATATTCATACTTTTGTTAGCTTCTGGGACTAGAAATATGGTGCAATATAGATTTTATGCTCTATCCTTTAACCATAATAACAAATTGCGACATACTGGAACTGAGCATGTATTTCACGAGTTGCTGTAGAAATGTCGTTAGACAATGTGTACCTGGTGCCATATACCCAATAGTACCGAGGGTCTTGGTTTGTGTCACTGGCCTGTCTTCAGTTAAGAGCTTTGCTATTCCAAAGTCACTTACACGGGCGATCATGTCTTCATCTAAAAGGATATTGCTTGGTTTCAAATCACAGTGCACCACAGGGGATGAATAACCATCATGCAAATATTCTAGTGCAGCTGCAACATCTATCATGATGCCTATTCTTTGGTCAATATCTAGGAAATAGTCGTGAGTGTACAGCCACTTCTCAAGATTCCCATTAGGCATATATTCAAGCACCAGGGCTTTGAAATCAGGGTTGGAACAGCTGCTGATTACCTTAACAAGATTCCGGTGGCGAATGTTGCGCATCGCTTCACACTCAGCCTCAAAACTCTTGAAAGCTGCTTGGAGTTGTAGATTGAAAACCTTTACGGCAGCAACCATCCCATTATAGAATATCCCCTTGTACACCAGGCCAATGCTTCCCCTCCCAATTATATTGTCCTCGCTAAAGTTATTTGTTGCCTGAAGAATCTCGTAGTAGGAAATCCTTTTATTGAAAGGATAAAGCAGTGAATTTTCTTGAACCAGAAGATGTGTATTGGCGGCTCTTTGTCTCAGCAACCAAATTGCGAAAGCAGCTGCAATAATTATCAACGTGATCGATGGCAAGATATAGACCAGGAAAATTTTGGTCTTGCTGAATCCTGTACGTTTATTGCCCTTACATGCCTTGACATGGAACTGAGGTGCTCCACATAATTCCTCGTTTCCAATGAATGATCTAGCTGTAAAGTTGTTAAAGGTTCCTCCATTTGGAATTTCACCACTTAATTCATTGAAAGAAACATTTAGATAGCCTAAATGCAGAAGTTTCTCCAACGACTTAGGGATCGTGCCAGAAAGATTGTTTAGGGATAGGTCCAAGGCCTCCAAGCTTACCATATCACCAAATGATTCAGGTATAGGGCCTTGTAATCTGTTTCTTGACAAGGAAAGGTTAACCAAATTTTGTAGCTCCCCGATAGAAGTTGGTATGTAACCTGAGAACTGATTCCCTGATAATTGCAATTGTACAATGGACTTCATGCTGCCAATTTCTCGAGGCAGAGGACCAATCAGAAAATTTGAGGACAAATTAAGGACGAGGATATCTTTCAGGCTTCCCAAAGTTGATGGCATATGAGACGTAAGTGCGTTGGAGCCTAACTGAAGTGTTCGCAAGGAAGTAAGGTTCCCCAAGCAGCTTGGTATCGATCCATAAAGCTTGGTATTCATCAAATTCAACTCGCCCAAGTTTGTTAACTTGCAGATATTGTCGGGTATCGACCCCTGTATCTCAGTGTCATATACTTGCAGCTGTTGGATTTTCTGCAGTTTTCCTATTGTTTCAGGGATTGATCCTGTCAAATCATTATCTCCGAGACCCAAAGCCACCAAGTTACTCAGATTACCAATTTCACGTGGAATCATGCCGTTAATATGGCAGCCAGTTGCGTCAAGTACTTCAAGAGAAGCGGACAGATTCCCGACAGAATTTGGAAGAACTCCATGCAGTCTATTTGGTCCTATCCCCAATTGTCTCAGGAACCCACAATTTGTTAGTGAAGTAAGAAAACTTAGTCCCAGAGATGGTTCATTTGTCAAAAGGTTTGGTCCAAGTGAGAGACGTTGGAGGAATGTAAGTTCACCAAAGAATGTGGGTGCATTGCCAGTAAGCATGTTGAAACCCAAATCTAGAATAATAATTTTGGAAGAATTTGGTATTGAGTTAGGGATTGTTCCAGTGAGTTGGTTCACAGCAAGATATACTGTTTGAAGCATTGACAGATTCCAAATATCTTGTGGTATGATTCCTGTGAATTTATTGGCCGTTAAACTGATATATTGAAGTGATCCACAACGTGGTAGACTTGATGGAATTTCTCCAGTGAACTGATTCCTGGCAATGCCAATGTGTTCGAGCATCGGAAGTAAGTAGCACAAATCAGTTGGTAGGCTACCAGATATTTCGTTGTATAGGATATCAAAGCTCACTAATGAAGAAATGTTAAAGACTGTTTTTGGTAATTCTCCTGCAGTAAAAACCAGAGAGGGAAAATAAAATAAAATGCCGAGTCAAAATTCTAAAAATAAAAATCTTGAACTATTGTGCATGTGTGTGTGCGCGCGCGTGTGTATTTCAATACATATTTATTGGTATATTGAAATTATCTTAGAACTGATATTTTTTCAAAGTATTCAAATATAGACATATTAATTGGTAGTATCGTACAATTGGAGTTTTCTAGGTTTTTTAAATGCATATATAATGACTTTTAAGAGTCACTAGATTGAACCATTTTGCTCATAATTATAATTTAGATTCTCGACAAAAAAGCAATCCTAAGTTTGTAGTAGAGTTGTTGGGATATCCTTATTTGCATGGTAAGATGTTCATCTCGTAGTTATTATCTATGTAGTTGTTGGGATATCCTTATTTTTAAATTTCCAACATTTCTAAAAATTAAGCTTTTTTTTATAACTTTTAGAAGGGCGAGGCTAAATTACAATACTTTTCCATTAAACTTAAATATTTTTTCATTAAAGAGGTTAAAAGTTCATTAATGCATCTTTTGGTAATAAAAACTATGAATTTAATCAAAGAAGTGGATATTCAGCCCCACCATATAATGATGATCCCAAAAGCTTAAACAACTAGACATTATTTTTTTTCTAAAAATATCCTTTTTAAATTTAAAATGTTTAGAAAAATTAAGGGAGCTTTTGACGTTTTAAAGGGCGAGGGTCGATAACAATATTTTTTGTTAATATTAAACATTTTTTTGCTAGAGAGGTTAGAAGTTCACTGATGCTTCTTATAGTGGCAAGAAAAGATGAGGATAAATTGTAACATTTGTGTCTAAATTTAAACATTTTGTCACTAAAGAGGTTTGTGCTCATTAATGCATATTTTAGAGACAAAAGAGTATGAATCTAACCAAAATGGTTGTGTATCTAGCCCCGCCTTCAATTAATGTGAATCCAAGGGGTTAAAATGTTATATATTTTTTCTTGAAAATACTCTTTTTAAATTTGTGTTCCTTAAAATGTCCATTTATACAGGTTATAATTTGTTATATATTAAGGATATTTTTTACTTTTAGCATAGTATTAAGCTTCTTCCTCTAGAATTCCCTTTTTGAGTTTTAGAGCTGTGTAAAGTTAAAAGTATTATTTTGACTTTCTTTCATTGTAATAGCTTCTTTAAATTTATAGTTTGTTAAAATTACGGATGCTTTTTGACTTTTAATTAAACGTTTTTGTAAAAAAACTATTTAACTTATATACATATTAAGAAGTTTCAACTTTTTTGGTACATAAACTTTTCACTGACAGAAAAAATTGCAGACAACTGAGTTACATATGGTTGATATATAAATATTTTACATTGAATCAAGTTACCCTGAGCTTGAGATTGTAGATAAGTTCTATGTGCGTCTTATTAATATGTATCTACAAAAACTTTTTTGATAGTTAAATACTTAAGAAGCTGTCTTGACAAACTATGTAAAATTTACAAGTGATAACTTGCTCAAATGCATGAACTTAAGGACACAATAGCACACATTCACCTTCGTAATGAATGAACATTAGAAACATGTCATTCACAAGCTTACACCTCATAAGAACAATGCTTATGTAATCATTGAGAGCATGTTATTATGATTTCCTTTTCACTTTTTATATATTTGAACCTTATCAAAAAAATCAAATAATTTTTTGATCAATTGCAACATCTTTGACTAAATTAAAAAAAATTACTGTTAAAGAGCTTAAAAGTTCACTAATGTATCTTTTAATGATAAAAGAATATGAATTTAACAGGTGTGAGTCAAGCCTACTATTATTCAAGGCGCGGGAGCACAAAAGGGGCGAAGAGTACTCCTCAATCCTTTTAAAAGATAGAGGCAAAATGCAAATAAAATATATAGATGTTCTTCTTCCTTTTCCTTTCTACACAACAAACCGTTATACTGCTTAAAATTGGATCTAAGCTCCTAAAACTTGGAACTAAAAATTGAAATCATCAAAAATTAAAGCTGTTTATTTTAAAATTTAGTTTTACCATTACTAATACCACAATTGGAACTAAACTCCTTTAATAACTGAAAGTACCTTAAAACCAAAAATTCTTTCCTTTTTCCCCCTTCTCTCCTTGGCAGCAAACTATATCTCATGTGAATATAATGATAGCAACAAATTTTCCTCTGTTTATTTCTCCTCTTTTTAGCTGCAAACCATCACGAGTGAATATTAGTCAAACCATCATATTAGTTCTCGTCTATTTTGATTATTTCACCAAGATGGCAATAACATTTTTCATAACAATAGCAATAAGCGAAAAAGATAGAGATGGGTTCAGCTCTACGGCATTAGATGAACATAAAAAACGGATATGTGAATAAAGGAAAAGGATAGAGATGGTATCGACAGGTACAGTACTCAGAACTGCTACTGGACTGAACCGATGGTCCACAGATGAATAGATGTTCTTTTATGGGTTTTATGTGTGAGAGAGAGGGATAGATAGTGATAGGGAGAGAGAAAGATGAATGTGGTGGTGGTCCGAGCAGTTGATAGCAGCTGCGGTATAGTGGTGGAGTAATGGCATTGACTGGAGCATCAATGGCACGTAAAGTGGAATGGCAGGCGACAACGATGGGATCTACTGTAGTAGCAAGGGGAACAGTGGTGATGGGTGCACGATCGGGTAGCGAGAACATGAGATGGATTTAAGTCTGAAAGAAAAAAAACTGAAAGGAAGTACAAAAAATAATAATAAAGGACGGTATACATGACGCAACAACGACATTAAGGGCTCAACTTTCTCGAGCCTTCGTTGGCATTTTTGCCTTGTGCCTGGACGCTTGGACATGCAACGCGCGTGCCTCATTGAAGGCGTTCCCCCTAACGTTAGACGTGCCTTTAATATCACTGATCAAACCTTACTGTATAAGTCTATGCTGACCTTTCAAAATTCATGTCAAAAATTAATCCTAAACTTGCCTAGATCAAGATCGACAAAAAGAGTACCTCAATTTCTGCTACTTCTTATGGAACCATTCTTAAGTTCAGGTATTATTATGTTATTTTTATCTAAGATGGACCGGCTATTACTTCTTCTAACTTTTGTACGTTGTTGGAAACTTAAATTTGTTGACATAGGACTATATTAACTATTTAGATAAGTGGGATTTATTATTATCATAAAATAATGTGCTAAAAGTAAAAATTTGTGATAATTATATACAGAATTACATGCACAAAAGAAATAATAGCCTAATATGTATTACCAAGATTAACATGATCATGCTCGGTCAAAACAAAAAGGAGCTTTACGGTACACTATCCAGAGAGTTTTAAAGTACACTATAAAGAAACAAGAGGAAAATGAAGATAACGTACCAAAAGAAAATAAAATGGAACGGCTATTTGGCCCTCCAACGACCATTACTACAAGAAATGACCATCACTTACAGAAAGAAACAAGATGAATGATTGATGATACTGAAAGTACTAGGAGATGGTATTGGAACTTTAGTGGATACACGCTTGCTGAAAAAAAAATATGATAGAACTTTAAAAGTGAAACGGTTGAAAAATTAGAGAAGATCCTTGAAAGTTATAGCTACTGTATTTGTTACCTGAGAAATTGAGTTTTTTATGCACCCAACTAGGTCACTTGAGATTATACTGCATTTAAGCTCTTAAGTCATCTTGTTCTACCAATTTTGTTATGCAAATATTAATCCTACCTCATTCCCATCCAATTCTTTACTTTTTATGATCCTATTTGGGTTATCAATTTTGAACTTTTGTTAGTAGCACATAGTTTTAATTCAAACTCCTCTGAGTTTTTTACTTTTATATCACCCTTCATAAACATCTATTCATCCTATAGAATTTGATTATAAGAGATTGAACAACTCTAATACATACACTTCACATGAAATTTTATGTGCGTCAAATTATCTTTAGAACACTATATTCACCTCTATTATTGCAATGCTAAACTGTAAAGTTTGGTGAGAATTAAATATTTGTAAAAGTTGTTTGAAACTAATCACATTATTAGTGTAGCTTGAACAATATGTAATATGAAATAATCAGGATTCTTCTTGGTGACAACTTAATGCACTACAAAGGAATAAGACTTTTAGCGACGAACAAATTCCGTCCCTAAAGGCTCTTTCAGAGACAAATCTTCAGTTGGTTAAAACAATGTCCAAAAATTCTTTTACCGACGAATTATTCCCTCGGTAAAAACATTGCCGACGGACTTTTACCTACGCGCTTGTAACGATGGTGCAAATTGTCGCTAAATATTTTTAGGGAATTTATAATTTTTAAAAAAAATTTAAGCAACGAAATGATACCATCGCAAAAAATATCGGTTTGTTAAAATGTTAAGGAAACATTTTTACCAACGGACTTTTAGCGACGGAATAATTCCGTCTCTAAAAGTCCTTTAATATATATAGATTCTTCTTTCTCTCTCCCCGTTTCTCTCTTTGTCCCTCATTTCCCTCTTTGTTGCCGTTTCCACCCACCCGCGTTCTCACCTCCGGCAATCCCGCCTCACAGCGACCCACCTCCAGCGACATTCCTCCCCACCACCACGTCGGCGAAAGGCCCCCGCCTCCGTCCCTCCCCACCAGCCCCCCATGCCGACAACAGGCCCCCGCCACCCACCACACCGCCCTTCCCTCCCCCCTCAAATCTGCCGGACCCATAGCCACCTCGCCGACCGCAGTTACCCTACTACTGCCACAGCCACCCCACAATCGTGCCCCCACTCCACAACCACCTCACAGTCGCACCACCATCGCCACAGTTCCTCCCCCTCCGTCGCACCCCCACCCTCTGCCGCCTTTCGCTCTCCATTGCCGTTGCCGTTGCCTTCCATGCGTCACTGTCGTCGTCTGTCTCGCACCACCACTGCCCGAACTCACTTTTTTTCCCGATTAGAAATTATTTATCATATTAAATATGTTCTAATATGCTAGAAATTATAGTATGCTAGAAATTATTTATCGTATTGAATCTATTGTTATAATGTAATTGTATTTAATCTGTTGTAATGTAATTGCATTTGATTTGTTATAATGTAATTGAATTTAATTTGTTGTAAGGTAATTAGATTTAATTCTTTGTAATGTAATTGTATTTAATTTGTTGTAATGTAATTGTAACAATTAAACCCTAATTGACCTAATTATCCCTAATATGTTCCCAAGTAACCCTAATTGAACCAAATTAACCATAATCAAATCCTAATTATCCCTAATCTAACTAATTAATAGTAATTAACCCCGTGTAACCCTAATTGAACTAATTAACCCCAATTATCAGTACTAATTATTACTTTTCATGTGTTATTGTCTTTGTAATTTATCTATACAAAGTCAGATATGGATAAGATACAAGCTATTCGTGGCCGGGCTGGAGGCCGAGCTGCTTCCTCCCCAGTGGGTCCCACCTCGTCATTGCTCACTGATGACGAGGCACAGAGTGATCGCGTACAGCAGATGGGGCCCCAGCTCCAGCCCTAGCCCGAGCCGTTGCCCCAGCCCCAGCCATCGACTTCGCCATCGCCCCAACCCCAGCCTCACCCCAGCCCGACACAGATTCATCCCACACGCGCGTTGATTCTCCTTCTTCCGTGGGTTCTACCTCAAGTATAGTTGACAACGGTATTTCGTACATTTTCGCTAATTTATATTTGAAATATATTTGAACTATATTAATGTATTTGTTTTGTAGGATCTCGACGAGGCCATGGCCCGACACGAGGGGTACGCATTGACCCCCAGCATAAAGAGAGAGTTACGCTCACCCAGGAGAGCCTGTAAGTAAAAAAATCACATCATGCCTTATTTTGTACATTTGGGATGTTAATTTATATTTGAATTGTATTAATTTATTTATTTACTTCTTTGGCAGGATCCTGAAGAATTAGGCGAGGACGAATATCGGCGTTCTTGTGAAGGGCCGATTTATCGAGCCACGCCTAAACTGGAAGTATTTGTTTAATTAGAGTTTGTTTTCTAAACTGGGAACATAAAGAGAGAGCCACACCTAAACTGGGATGCCGTCACGAGGGAGTCCCTATGGGAGGAGTGGCTGGTACGTTGAAGTATTTTTTCCTGCGATAGTATTTGTTTAATTAGAGTTTGTTTTCTAAATTAATTTGTGTTATTGAATGCCTTGAAGGAGGGGTTCACGTTTGACTCGGCTGATCAGCAGGCACTGGGGCGGCAGGTCTTCTTTTCTGACATTGCCAAGAATTACCGCCGATGTCTCCACGACGCAAAGGACCAAGCAAAGAAGATGATGCCCGATGGTGCCCCGATGATGGAGATGAAAAGATATCCCCCACATTGGATATCTCCGACTGTATGGGGGGAGAAAATAGATCGATGGGCTGCGGATCCTGACTGGGATGCCAAGAGTAAGAGCGGGGCCGAGAACAGGCAGAACAGAGATCCGACGCACACGCGGGAGGGGGGGTTGGTGCCACACGACATCTTTCGACACATGAATGCAGTCCAGAACCCGGATCTGGAGGAGGATGAGGTCATAGCTTTGATGTATAATCAGACGCACGTATAACAAGGACAAGGTGCGCCGGGCCGGCGACTATATTTTGGATATTGCCCGGCTGATCGATGTAAGTCGATGTGTTTAATTAAGTTGTTAATTTTTTCTTTCTATCATTAATGTCTGTTACGTTAATTAATGTCCTAACATATCTTTTGTAGGCCTCGTATGAATAGCTTAGGAAGTCCGGACAGCCATCAACGTCCACTAGTATGGGTCCGAGTACTAGGGCGTTGAAGCGATCGCTGGATACGCCAGAGGTCGTCAATCGGCCGAAAGGCCGCATACGCGGCCTGCCTGGCACGACTGCTCGTGCCGTGATAGGAGCGTCCTCACCCCCCGCTGCCCTTCCACAAACACTAGCTCCTCGGTATCCGTTGGAAGACGAGGAGATCCAGCGCATTGCTACGGGGGTGTTGCTGATGATCAGTGAGCAGGATCAGCAGGGTACCGCGGCTAGACATACCGAGCTGGCCCCGGATCAACAGGATCCAGATCAGGGACTTGACAACCCCTGATGAGCCCCTTCTCGTGCCCGATCCCAGCCCCCCCCCCCCCGCCTGGCTTGTACATCATCAGTATTTTTTATAATAAATATTTTTTAATTGATTGTATATATTTCTTTGTGTATTGATTATTGTGCGTTGCTAAGAATTGAAAATTTTATTACAGGTCTGGGTAATAGAAAAATAAAAAATATATTTTAAAAAAATTTGACTTTTGATGACGGATTAATTTCGTCGCCAAAACTCTTATTTAGCGACGGAACATTCCGTTGCTAAATTCACAAAATAGAAAATAAATTAAAATACGTAAAATATAATTAGCGACGGATATTCCGTAACTAATTAATAAATAAATCCATCACAAAAAGTGCAATATTAGACGATGAATTTGAAAATTCTGTCGCCAAACTTTTAGTAACGAACTTTTATATTAAGGGCTTTAAGCTACGGATGTTGGGCTTTTAGCGACAGATTTCCCTGTCGCTAAAAGCTTTTTTTCTTTCAGTGATGTGACAATAGAAATTTTGACAAATATGTTGGTAATTGGCATTAGCAATTCGCATTTGAAAGTAATTATAAGATCAAGCTTTCTGTAGTGAATTTTCCATGTTTGAGTCTTTGATTAGCAGTTCACAAACGATTTTATTTATTATGAATTAATTTAAATAGTCACACTAACTGAGTTTAATGGTATTTTCTTATTGAGGTCTATAGCATTTTTATTCGAATCACAATTTATCGTGCAAAGTGTTTGATCCTTACTAGTATTATTGAAATGTTCCAAGCTAGGTAGAGTGGTACCTGTCAAATTGTTGTTGGCAAGATATAACAGTTGAAGGTTTGATAAGTTCCCAATTTCTATAGGAATGCTTCCTGTAAATGCATTGTAGGATAATGATAGTCCTTGGAGTCCCTTACATCTGCCTAAACTAGTTGGAATTGAACCACTTATCTCATTGACAGAAAGAGAAAGCGAGTTAAGGTTGTAGAGACTGTTGCACGTGTCTGTGGGTAGAGCGCCATAGAGGCTGTTGTTTCTTAGAGTAACCATATGCAGAGAAGAGATATTCCATATGCCAGCCGGAATTGGACCTTCTAATTTGTTGTACGGAATGGATAATATCGTCAAACTGATAAGATTGCTCATCTCCTGCGGAATCCGACCTTGCAAATCATTCTCACCAAGATATAGTTCTTCAAGCTTCGATAGATTACCTATCTTTCCTGGTATGCTTCCATTGAACTTGTTTCCATTTAATGATAATTGTCGTAGCTCCCAGCATCTTGATAAGCTGGATGGGATCTCACCACTTAGCTCATTAAACTGCAGATTCATGTATTGCAGTTGGTGCAGAAGTCCCACTTCAGCAGGCAGATGGCCTTGCAAACTGTTGTTGCTAATGTTCAAGAAAACAAGGGATGTGAGGTTGCCAACTTCTTTCGGAATGTAAGACCCATGTGAGGGAGATTCATGGCCGTCACTCTTCTATCATTGTTGCAAGTAATACCTATCCAGCTGCAATATGATACTCGTTCAGACCAATTCCTTGCCAAAATGTTGTCGGGGTCAGAGATAATACTGGCTTTGACGGCCAGAAGAGCTAATCCATCTGTCAAGTTGGTCATAGACGCTTCTTGGCAGCTCCCCAAGCAATGAACTACCAACATTAATGCCAATACAGCGTTCCTCATAATTCAGGTCTGAAGGGCGGTGGGATAGGGAGAGAGATGTTTTCCTTGGAGGGGAATCTAGAGGTTGCCACCAGTTATGACGTGAACTGAAATGAGTTTGTAGCTAATAGCTATCATTTACTACTAAGAAAATAATTTCACTATTTTTGGTCGGAAGTAGTCAAAGTTTGTCATTTTCACCGAAAATGACGAAGATTTTCCCTTGACGAAGACTTCACCATTTTCTTATGGCCGGCCCATCCGTTCCAGGCCAAATTGACGAAAACTTCACCATTTTCTTTGGTTTACTTTTTGTAAAATGACGAAGATTTTCCCTTGACGAAGACTTCACCATTTTCTTATGGCCGGCCCATCCGTTCCAGGCCGAATTGACGAAAACTTCACCATTTTCTTTGGTTTACTTTTTGTTTCTTCCCTTTGGGCTTTTCAGTCAACATTGACAGCAATTTTGGCATCAAGATGCCAGATGAAGTTGTTGGAGTGCCTCGGTGACTTGGACAGAATTGCACGACTTTCGGCCAAGGTTTAACTTATAGGACGTACTTTCAGGCAAAACAGTTTGCATTGCTTCTTTGTAATTCTGATAAGGTTGGAACTTGTTAAAAACGGAAAGGAAACTCAAATTGAAATGAACTTTTCCAGGAGTATACCTCACTGAAGCTAGGATTGATTCTAAGGCGTACAAAAATATTATAAATTGGTATGAAAAACTTTTAGGTTTGGAGCTTAAGAAAGTTGTTGAAACTTGAAATTATACTAATTAACACCTCAATAAATAAATCTTGTGCGTCAAAAAGTGCGAAACACAAAATTGATTTCGAATTTTCAGTAAACAAAGCAGGGCCTCTTAAATTGATTTAGAATTTAAATACCGTCTGAATTTCTATCAAGGAAAGCATCAAATGCCCTTGTACAAGGAAAGCATTTCAACTTGACTAATCAAAAAAGAAAGAAAGAAAAAGAAAACATGTGAGTTTCAAACTTTTCTCAGTGGCTCTTTCCATGGAAGAAACATCCAAACCACTGGATCCAGCTAATATGGTAGAAAGAAAAAAGAAAAGTCTTTTTTTTTTTTGTTATCACAAAGTGGACTCCTCTTTGAATCTGACTATGTCTATGGGAATTTTATAATATTCACTTTGAATCTATAGGCCTTAAGATAAAGTAGCTGACATTTGAGGTTAAAAAAGTACGTATTTAGTTCGGAAGTCACCTGTCAACAAGTAAAAAAGCCCATAATTTCTATTGAAATATTTATGTTCATTGAAAAATAAAGAAAAAGGCCTAAGAAATTCTCTCTAGAGAGAGAAACTCTAACTTCTCTCTAGATTTGCGACATTTTCAATTTTCATCAAATCTGTGCATTGCAAGATCAAGGACGAAGACGAAGATCCCTAGGAGATGAAACACAACCATGCTGTGATGGAGACAGTACAAGAAATTATGGTGCGACGATCATCGCGACTCCGTGGAGCGAATAAAGATGCTTTTGTAGGTGAGTTTGTAGAAGTGGAATGGCAGAAAACTCACTCAAACCAACACAATGCTATTCACTACGATCATGAGAAAAAAAGAGTGATCTCCCTAGGATCAAATGAAAACAGGTTGGATGTTGATGATCGAAGACCTGAAACTTTGATAAATTGAGAAAAGAAATGAAAGATTTACGACCAGAAAACATGGAATTAAGGACCTCATTAAGTGTGAATCAATGGTGAGTGACTTGGACAGAGTTAATGGCGTAAGCAGAAACGTGTGATTTGGGGCCCGTGAAACTCATGCACAGGCAGGGTGAGTGACTTGCTACGATGGACGTGGTGCTGATGTGGAAAAAGTGGGGGAAATGAGAAACAACTCCTTCAAAAAGCCGTAGGAGATATCGGGTAATTTTTTACGTTTACCCTCAAATGCAAAACAATTTACAAATGCAGATAACAGCAATGGAGAAACAAATACTGTTGAGATTAATTCAGTGAAGATTTCATATGCAAATATTGTCAAACCAAATAGGGATTAAGCACAAGAGAATCAATTGAATTATGTTCCTCCACAGAGGACTAATGTACAAAGGGGTGTAGAGCACACAAATGATGATATTTAGCCAAAGGTCAAATAGTGGAAAATTCAATGATTGCATATGTTTTGGGGGCATGTCCACCAATTCATGTCATGAAGGGGTACCTAGAAAGAAAATGAAGACAATTCGGCACTTTCGAGGTGAGTCTCCTAGAACATGGTTTTTTTCTTGTTCGATTTACCTTGGAGGAAACTAGAACTCTTGTCATTGAGAAAAGGCCATGGTTTTTCTGTAGTAAACCAGTTATTCTGAAACCATGGAATGCTGCAATGTCATTGGATAGGGATGACCCGACGGAAATTCCAATATGGATACAATTACCTCATCTAACTTTATAATTCTGGTCACCACAAATGATAACTAGGATTGCTAGTACTGTTCGTAAGCCTATGTTCATGGACAATATGACAGCTAGAAAGGACAGACTAGGGTATGCTAGAGTATGTGTTGAGGTAGAAATCAATTCTTCAATGCCTGAAAGTATACCTTTGAAAGGTCTAAATGAGAAAATCATACACCAAAAAATAGTCTATGAATGGTTGCTTGTAAATTGCAATACTGTCAAAATTATGGACATCGATCGGACAAATGCTATAAAAAGCCTCAAACTCAGCAAATATGGAAGCCTAAGGCACAAACAGTTGATGATCTGATAGATGTGCAAAATGAACAGCCTACTAAAGTGAGAACCATTGAGCAATATAGCGTAAACTTAGTCTTAGGTCTAGGCATTGTGAAAATGCTAATTGTTTTTCTGTGTTAAAACTGTGGATAGCCCAGATGAGATTCAATAGGAAATTATCACATCTAAAGAAAGAGATACTGGGCAGTCAAATATCAAACAGGCAAAGAAGGCTAAGAGTAGAATGGCAAGGGAAAATGTGTTAAATTCAAATGAATGTAATTGCTAGCTGGAATATAAGGGGTCTAAATGACCCTGTGAAAGAAGCTGATGTGAAGAAAGTTTTGAAAGAGAAATAAGTTAAAATAATGGTATTCTTGGAAACAAGAGTTAGGGAGGAGAATATTGAGAAAATAAAAAGGAAGTGGAATAAGACTTGGAATTTTGTGTATAATCTCAACCAAAAAGGAGTTTCAAGAATTTTGGTGGGATGGAATAATAGAAATGTAAAGCTCACAGTGGTCTGTATGTCTAGTCAACTTATTACTGGTCAAGTGAATTCCCCTGGGCACATGTTTTTCATCACCTTTATTTATTGAAACAATAAAGGTGAGAAGAGAAGGCTACTCTGGCAAATGCTAATGAAATTGGACAACGGCCATGGATGGTAGTGTGGGACTTCAATGTGGTCAGATATAGTGATGAAAAAAAAAGAGGGACCAGTATCACTGTTAGAGATGTAGCTGAATTTAATAATTGTTTACTGAGAGCACATCTTGAAGATATGAGGACAGTAGAAGTTTTCTTCACCCTGTGAACAACAGGGAGGATGATATGAAATTCTGCAGATCGAACAGAGTTGGCTGGACTTTTATCCCACTACAAAAGTAGAGGCAAAGGCCCAAGGCATTTCTGATCATGCTATGATTTTAATACATACTATGCAAGACCAGTGTCAAGGATAGATGCCCTTAAAAAAATTTAATTTTTGGATGAGGCATAGCAGGTTTCCTCAAATACTGAAATCAGTTTGGGATGGAAATGCTACTGGAGATGCTTGTCACCAGCTCAAAGCCAAAATCAAAATGATGAAACATGTTTTAATGCAGCTGAATAAAGAGCATTTTAGTAATATATCTGCTAGAACAGCTGACAAATTTAAAGAGCTTTAAGAAATTCTAAGTGAGATCCTACAACAACATAATCCAGCAATAATGCAAAGATAAAGAGTTGTTCATAAGCAGTATTATGAATTAGTGCAAGCTGAGGAGGCTTTTTATTACCAAAACGTAAGAATTAAGAACCTGAAGTTAGGGAACAGCAATATAGCATTCTTTTCCAAGAAGATGTTGGTTAATAGGGCCCATAACAAGGTGCTTCTTATAAATGACATGAATGGGGAGCAAGATGTGGGAGCTAAGAAGGTATACTAGGTTGAAATAAAACACTTTTTTTGAGTTCCTTGGCACTCCAGTACCATATCATTCTCGGCTAAGAATAGATTGTGTTCTGTTATCAAACAACAAGTTTCTCAAATGCACCTAGGAAATGCTGATAGCGCTTGTGAAGGAATCTAAAATTAAGGAAGCTATATTTTCCCTCAAGCCTAACAAAGCACCTGGACTTGATGGCTATAGCTCAGAGAGTTTTTCAGCAAAACTGGAATGTGGTGACGCATCAAGTGGTGGAAGCTATGAAAGAAATGTTGAATAAAAACAAAAGGATTAAATTTTTCAATAGTACGAACCTAACTTTAATCTCCAATGTCCCTTGCCCTAGCACTACGAAGGAGTTTATGCCTATTGCCTACTGCAATGTGATATACAAAGGGGTGCAAGGATCAAAAGGTTCTTCCCAAACTAATAAGCAAAAGACAATATGATTTTGTTGCAAAAAGGAATATTGCAGATAACATTCTTTTGATGCAAGAGCTAGTAAGAAATTATCATAGAAACATGGGAGAGCCTAGGTGTGTAATGAAAAATTGACTTGCAAAAGGCTTATGATTCCATGGGTTGGGGCTTCTTAAGGGCAGTGCTAGAAGTCATGCAATTTCATCCTAAGTTTGTAAATTGGATTATGCAATGTGTTACAACAACAAGGTTCTTTATTAGCCTTAATGGGAACATGGATGGATTCTTTACCAGTTCAAAAGGGCTAAGACATGGAGATCCTATTTCTCCATATCTCTTTATATTAGTAATGGAAGCTTTCACAGGGCTACTAGATGATTATACACAAAATCCTGCCATTTCATCCTAAATGCAAAGAATTGAATATAAACCATCTGAGCTTTGTTGATGGTCTTTTCCTGATGGCCAAAGCTAATTAGAGTTCCCTAGAGATTACTAAATAGGTTTTTGACTGAGTTTGAGTTACTCTTTGTCCTGGCACCTAGTCTTACTAAAAGTGCTATCTAAATAGCAGGGGTGGATGAGGAAAATGCAAAGCAACTTGTTGAAAGGCATTCATCTTGGTAAGCCCAGTTACCTACCTAAGGGTTCCCTTGATTTCAACCAAGCTACACTATAATGATTTCAAGGTGTTGGCAGACAAAGTAACAAGGAAAATCTCAAGTTGGACTACACACTACCTTTCATATGCTGGTATAGTCAAACTTGTGATTTCAGTCCTGGTGAGTAAATAGGTATATTGGTGTTCTATTTTTGTACTTTCCAAAGAGATTGTGAAACAGATTGAAGGGAAAATTAGAGCATTTGTCTAGCATGGTAAGGTTGTTAAATGCACTGGGACTAAAGTTGCATGGAAGGACTTGTATCTTCCAAAGAAAGAAGGGAGATTAGGGTTGAAAAGGTTGGAAGAGTGGAATAAGGTAGCCATATGCAAAAACCTTTGGGAATTGGCACACCAAAAAGATTCCCTGTAGGTTAAATCATGCCATACATATGTCATCAAACAGATACATCTATGGACATTTAAACCCCCATTGAATATCTCTTGGACATGGAGTAAAATTGTGAAAATCATAAATCAATTTTGTCAATTCTTTAGATATACAATTGATGATAGGAAGGACACCTGGCTATGTTATGACAGATGGATATCTGAGCATACTTTGCCTGAAAAGGTTGGGCAAGGGCAGCTTATGATGCTGGACTGAGTCTAAACAGCAAAGTAAGCTCTATAGTTCATGACAATTCATGGAGGCTACCTAACATCAGGTGAGATAAGCTGAGAGAGTTAAATCAGATGCTATTAGCACCAATTCCTGATAATACAAGATCAGATCAGCTCATATGGACTCAACATCCCGGTGGTATATTTTCCATCAACATAAAATGGGAAGCTATCAGAACTAAAGCACCTCAGTGTCCCTGGTAGAAATTGATATGGATCTTAGGGCATATACCTAAGTGGGCCGTGATATTATGGTTACTATGTAGAGGTGGCTTAAGAACAAAGTATAAACTAAAGGATTGAAATGTTACACAAGATGATAAATGTGTGCTATGCTAGAATCACTGTGAATCTATAGAGCATGTATTCATGCAATGTGAGTTTGCTCAAGGACTATGGTCTTTAGTACTACAAAAGCTGCAAATCAGCCTCAGATTATCATCATGGGCTCAATTCCTTCAAATAGCAAGCAACATGTGTTAGGGGAAAAAGTTTAAAGGCTAAGCTATGCAAACTATCTATGGCAGTCACAATTTATGGCATTTGGCAAGAGAGAAGCTCCAAAATTTTTTAGAAGAAGTGTGCAAATGTCCAAGGCTGCTGCTATGTTATTCAACGATGGATCAAATTTAGAGTTCAAAGTTGGAAAAAAAAAACTATGTCTACAGCTCGAAACTGGGAGCTTTGTCAAGTGTGGGAGATAGATGCTCAGAGAGTATCAAATGTTGTAGATTAATCTTGTTTTTTTCCTAGCAGGATTACAAAGTGTGTGTTAAGTGTGTAATCTTGTAAATTATTTGAGCTTTCATAAAATAAAATGAATTTTGTCCCAGAAACAAAGGACATTAAAGAAAAACAACATGTAAAGATATGAACATCGGTATTTGCTCAAATGTTATTAATTATGTGATTTCATTTTAAATTCATATATGTATCGATAAGTTATATTAGTTCTACAAAAATTAACTTTGGATTTAAATGCGACATAAAAAGAATATATTGATAGAATTAGTATCTAAAACCATAGCGGAAGAAATTGTGAAAAAACAACCACTTAGTCCATAAAGAAATTTGACTAAGTTTGGAAATTACAATTCTTATAGAAGAATTCATGTACTTAATTTTTTTGGAGAAAATAGCTAATGAACCCTCGTAGTTAAGGAAATTGGGCACCATAAACAGATTTTTTATGAGTTGCATGAAATGACATAAATGCCGCGATTTCCTTACCTTGTTTTAGCTGAATGCCATTCTTCCAAATCCCCCTCTCACGCCCCTCTAACTTCCACCCATCCTTGCCACCCACTTCCACTTCCGACCATGTACCCACCACCATACACACCCTTTGTGCATACAAGACATACAACTAGACTTGCCCCACCCCAGCCTCCCTCTCTTCCTATCCCCATTGTCCACCACTATACACACTGTGCACGCATTTCACACACTCACACACAAACACACCCCCTCACCCACTGCGTGCACGCGCTCCCTTACAGCTTCGGCGTAAAGGCACTATTGGCTCTTTTAGGCGCACTTGGCACTTGCTCATTGTTACTAGGAGCCCTCCTCCCAAGCCCATCCTTTCTTTTTGTGAAAAATTTAACCTCGTTTGAATGAAATGGTGTAACTATTGGATTTCAACAGAACTGTCAGTTTTGTTAAAATTCCAATGGCACCTTTTCATGGTGCCTATCAGAATTTATGGCTATTAAATGACACATGCAGAGTCATTTAATTGCCACAACTATTTGTACCTATTCAAGACACCTATTAGTGCATTAGATAAAAGGGCTGATGTCAATTGATTTCTATCCGAGGTTTCAAACTTCCTCTTTTCTCAAATTTTTGTCTGTTGATTGCTTTTGCTTAATCATCAGAAAAGTCTATTTTATCTTGCTGGTAGATTAGCTGTAACACTTAGCATTCTATAGAGGGGGTAATTATTCTCCCAAGGACAAAGCCCACAGTATTCGACTCAGGCTTTTTTACATTTCTGCATACTTAGTCCAACAATCTTAAGACAAATATTTTGCATACAATGAAGAGTGCTATGAAGATGCATGCGATCAATGAAATTTTCAAACTGGCAAAGTTCAATGGCTTCCTCTTCGGGCATTGGAAGAGAAATATGTACTTGTTCATTGTAACCTTGAAAATTTCCTATGTCCTGTCATATCCAAAGCCAACTGTGGAGGAAGTGCTGATGAAGCATCCAAGCAAACTACTACAAAATAGTGTCAAAAGTGGGAAGAGAATGACGTCTACTATAAGGGTTGTACATTGGGAGGGCTGTTCGACACAATATATGATGTGTACGAGATCAAATATGAAAATAGTACGAAAAAAGAGCTGAGGGATGAGCTCGACAACAAATATAAGACGGACGACACTGAACAAAAAGTTCCTAACTAATAAGTTGTTCAATTTTTGTGCAATAGATAACAAGTCTGTTATTATGCAAATTGAGAAATAATAAATGGTTATGAATCTGATCATATGCGAGGGCCACTCTCTTGACAAGTCTTTCCAAATTTTGAAAATTATTTCTAAATTGCCTTTTACCTGGAAAGAATGTCATAAAGAGTTAAAAAAAAAAGAAAAGAAGGATGCCATAACCATGCAAGAATGGGTCAAGTACATCCAAGTTGAAGAGAATTCTCGCAACTTGTGTAGGCTTGAGTTGGAAGACCAAAAGTCCTCCAAGGCTCTTGTCATAGACCATGGTTCTTCTGGTGGCTCTAAGCATAGCTTGATGATCAAAGTTCTGCTCGAACAAAGGGCAAGATAAGCCTAATAAGGTTTACTAGAAGTGTAGAAAATCTGGGCACTTGAAGAAGGATTGCCAAGTGTCTAAGTGGCAAAAAAAAGACCAAGACAACATAGTTGTTTGGTGGTTTGGGAATCCAATGAGGTAAGAGAAGATGAGGAGTTGAGGATGGAATCCAAAGAAATCAAGCATAGCGCTATGAACATGAATCTGTTCAAGGACTTTGAGCCGGTAGTGGTGTTGCATGTCTCTTTTGGCAAAAGGTTGGCTTTGAGGATCTGTTATATGTTCTCAATGTTAGGAGTAATTTTGTATATATTAGTGTACTTAATAAATATGGATTTAAGATTCTTTTTTAGTCAAACATTGTTATTCTGATCTAGGGTGGAAACTATGTTGAAAGGGCTACGTTACAAATGGCTTGTACAAGCTCACTATAATCAATGAAGATTCTACAATTAGAGTGGATTTGATGACGCAATTAAGCACTTAAAACTTAAAGTTATTCAATGATTTTTAATTAAGTGCGTTTGATGACGCTAAACCTTGTTTCACTTAAAAAAAATTAATTCGTACAAAAAATAGACTAAAATTTTAAATCAGGGTGGACTTACTTAATGCTGATCACTTAATTTTAAGTGAGATGGTCAAAAGTTATCTAACATATTTTTGCATAAAACAAATAATTACCACCACGATGCCGCCTCAATTAATTTGCTGGCAACACCGCCTCTGCCACACTACAACCACCACCACCACAACCATTATTTTCTTGTGCTAGCACCACCACAATTACCATGACCTAGCCACTACCACCACCACCACCACAAGGACACTGCTATCTCCACCATACTGTCGTTGTCGCCACCACGTCAATTCACTAAAATTATCTAAATATCCACCACACTACAACCACTGTCATGACCGCCATGTCACCGCCTATCGCTATCATCACAATTACCAACATTACATCTTCATGCACCATTACCCCCATTATTGACACCTTTTCATCGCCGCCGCCAACACCACCGCCACCAACAGTCTTACTCCATCGTCACTGCCGCCACAACCAACATGGTTTTAGCCCCCCAAAAAAGTTATAAAGTACATGCACAAATGCATAATTTTGGTAAAATGGATAAATTTGTAAATAAAAAATTTTCAGACATCAGCTTTTAGCGTACCAAATATGTTAACTTATTTTTTAGTAAAAAATTAGTCACTTACAGTTTTCAATTATACAAATTTAGCGCTTTACTTTTTCAGCAGTTAAATTTCAGTTTTATCAAACAGCCCCTTACTTAACTTGCTATTTCTTTTGATATATGGGAGGTATGGTTAACTTAGGTTTAGTACCTCAGCATACTTATTTTCAGTTTGCATTAAAAAAAAATTCCTTGAAAACCCTTAAAAGGGGTTGAAAGGAAATGTCTACTGTTAGAATTAGTGCACTCGGACTTGTGTGAATTGGAAGGTCATTTGATAAGAAGTGATAAAAGATATTTCATAATATTTATAAAAGATTGTTCTCGTTATGCCTACGCATACGTTCTAAGGAATAAAAGTGAAGCTTTGGATAAATTTTAAATCTACAAAGCAGAAGTAGAAAGTCAATTAGTGCATAAGATATAATCTTGCGATCGAATGCGGAGATGAATATTTCCTTTGATGATCTATTTGAAACGTGGGGTATCATTCACCAATGTATTGTTGTTTATAGTCCTCAACAGAATGGTGTGGCGGAAAGGAAAAATAGGACTTTATAAGAGATGATTATTACATTATTGCTTGCTTTTGATTTGCCTAAACATTTGTGGGGGAAACACTTATAACTTATATATATATATATATATATATATATATATATATATATATATATATATATATATATATATATATATATATATATATATATATATATATAGGGAGCCGATCCCTGTCTACCGGTGGAGAAATTATTCTTTCTCCACCATAAATGTAGTCGTCCACGTGTACTCGTGGACGGCTCAGATGGCTTTTTTTATTTTAAAAAAGTTGCAACCGCTGCTCTTTCATGCGGTTGCAAAATTTGACAATAATACCCCTAAACCCCAACCGCAACACATTGTTGCTGTCGTGGGCCCACAGGAAATGTCCCAACCGCAACAAAGTGTTGCGGTGTACTGTAGCCCCAACCGCAACACTTTGTTGCAATTGCATTCTTTGACTAATCCCCCCAACCGCAACAATGTGTTGCGGTTGGTATGATTTCTTCCCTCACCCATCATGCCTCCCTTCCCCCACCCCTCCCCCCTTCCCCCAACCGCAACACTTTATTGAGGTCCCCGGTATGCCCCCCTTCCCCCAACCGCAACACTTTGTTACGGTTGGTATGAGAGTTCTTGCCAACCGCAACGTTGCGGTTGGTCCCCCCTTCCCCTGCCACTTGTCCTTTCCCCCTTCCCCCCCCCCCCGGTATGCCCCCCTTCCCCCTTTCCCCCAACCGTAACTCTTTGTTACGGTTGGAATGATTGCATCTATTCAACCGCAACAAAGTGTTGTGGTTCGGGGGAACCCCCCTTTGCCACGTGGTGTCCTCCCCCCCCCCCCCCGTGATGCCCCCTCCCCCCCACGTGGCCCCCCCAACCTATGTCCTTTTTACTGTCCTCTCCCCCCCATGTCCTCTTTCCAGAGGCAGCTCAAAGCTCGGCCGCACAGTCTTCTGCAATTTTTTTTTCTTTCACAGCCTTTGACTACTGTTCACTCAAGAATCTAATTTTTTCTGTCTTCTTTCTTCTCTCTCCCTCACTTTTCTCTTTTTATAATCTGTTCTCCCCTAACCCTTTCTTCCACTCTCCATCATCTTTACCAACTCTCCTCATACTCCATATCTCACCTACATAATCTCCACGACAATACAAACATACAAATTTTACGCTAGAAGATCTCGATGGATTTTTCTTTACATATATCACGTTAAAACAAGTAAGTATTTTGAATTTTCTTATAATTTAATGTTAATTTCAAATTGTTCTTACCAATGGATTGTTTAAATTGTGTTATGCTTAAATTGTTCTTACCATAGTCTAAAATTCGTGTTTTTTGATAGTTTGAAATTAGGGATTGAACTAGCGTTTATTAGCGAATATTAATGTGCATACGAATATTAATGTCCCTGATATTTCACGAATTTATAAAAAATAGCTAGAGCTAGAATTTGCCAAAGTACAGAAAAGAGACCCTAGTTATTTTTAAAAGATCTATATCAGGGAAACATTTTAGATTTTTTCAAAGACTGGAAAGGGGTTAATTGATACGGGGAACCTTGTAACTTTGTAGTGTAATTTAAAATATCAAGCTAGAGCGAATTTGTGCGAAACTTTTTTGAGAACCCTAGGATGTTGGGAAGTTCCATTTCCCAAGAATTCGGGCCATTCCGAAGTCGTTAGCTATTTTTTTTTTTGAACGGGGTTTTAAGCGCTCGATCCGGACACTGGTTCGGGATTTTTGGGCGAAAAATCCGTAAAATAGTTTTTAGATCAATAATGAATTCAGGAAGCTTAAAATAGCATTTCAAAGCACTTTTAAAATTTTTTTATGCCAGGGGCATTTTGATAATTTGCCACCCAGAAAAGGGTATTTTAGTAATTTTACAATGTTAAATTTTTCAAAGGACTTTTTAGTATAGAAATGTAAGTAAGACACCTCAAAGGTTGTTTTGAAGCTGATTTGGGGCGTTAGGGTGATAATGAACCCCCGGGGACATTTCGGTAATTTGCCGCTCATCGGGGGTATTTTGGTAATTGATCATTGTAAAATTTTTCGACACAACTGGAGGAAATAATTTATATTTATATTTTATTTAATTCTATGACTTGCTGAGAATGATATAATTTTTATTTTTTAGATTTCAGTATAAATATGGATGCAACTGGAGGAAATAATTTTTGTGAAGATTCTGATCCACCTTACTTGGGTCAAGTTTTTCAAACGCTGGACGAAATTGAAGCATACTATAGAGCATATTCGAAAACGATAGGTTTCAGTATTAGAATTAAGATGACTAGAAAACGGGCTAATACAGATCGAATTTGTGGAATACTATTTGAGTGTCATAGAGGAGCACCGCATGTACCCCCCGGTTGTTCGGATCAGTGACGAAGGGCCAACAAGACAAAGAAAACGAGACACATTTCTGGGTACCGGCTGCAAGGCCCATGTGTATGCAGTACACCAAAAAAATGAAAATCATTGTGTTGTGACAGGAGTGGAGTTGAGCCATAATCATCAGTTGATGACCCCTAGTAAGATTGGTCAAATTCATCAACACCGACAAATAAGCGCGGCACACAGACAACTGATATTTACAATGGCCGAGGCTAAAATTCCACCTTCTAGAATGATGGGGGTTTTCTCAAGCCAGGCTAAGGGGATTGACAAGTTGAGTTTCAACGAAGTAGACCTTCGAAATGAACTTCGTGTTCAGAGGAGAGAGTCTTTCAGTAAGAGTGATTCTCAAGCTCACTTGATATCTTCAGGAGCCTTCAGAGTGAGAATCCTGGCTTTTTCTATAGTCTCCAACTAGATGATGAGAACCGCATTAGTACTGTATTTTGGGTGGATACCCGTTCTTGGGCTGCTTACCAAAATTTTGGGGATGTTGTGACGTTTGACACCACATACTGCACAAATAAGTACTCTATGCCTTTTGCTCCGTTCACCGGGGTGAACCACTACTATCAGTCAATCTTGTTTGGATTTGCCCTGCTTAGGGATAAGACGGAGGAGTCATTTACGTGGTTATTTCAAACGTGGCTTAAAGCAATGTATCATATTCCTCCAAAGACCATCATCACCGACCAAGATCTGGCAATGAAAAATGCAATCGCTAAGGTCCTTCTAGATACTCACCATGGCCTGTGCACATGGCACATAAGCAACAAATATCCCGAACGGCTTCACAACGTATATGCAAACCATCCGACATTCAAGAGTGACTTTAATACATGTGTGAAGAAATCGTTGATAGTAGACGTGTTCGAGGATAGGTGGGCCAAGTCAATGGATGACTAGTATTTGCACAATCATGAATGGTTACAAGCGTTGTATGAGATCAAGACATAGTGGGTGGGTGCCTACACGAAAAAGTTTTTTACAGCTGGAATGACAACGACCTCGAGAAGCGAAGGTATGAATGCATTCTTTGATGGGTACGTAGGCCAATCTTCAAGTATAAAAGAGTTCGTACTAGAGATGCAGAAAGCCATTGACAGGCAATTTTTCCTTGAGAGAGAAGCCGACGCGCTACAGTTTACAGAGAAAGAGCCATAGTAGTTTTTTCCCCTTTGGAGGCTCATGCGGCTCAAGTTTATTCCAAGGACATGTTTAGACAGTTTCAAGATGAACTACTAAATTCGAATCAATATAGCATGACAAAGTTGCACGAGTATTCCAACAGAGACCTCAAGGTTTATGCTTTGACAAATGTGACGAATTTTGCCAATCCGTGCTCTTCGTCGGCTCCGAGAAATAGAAGACATTTTACGGTAACAGTGTGTATGGAGACCGGGTTTGTTAATTCAACTGTCAACTGTTTGAGCATAAAGATATACTTTGTCGACACGCGTTGAGGTATTTGAGCGCCAAGAATGCTTGTGAAATCCCTTCAGAGTATATCTTGGATCGGTGGACGAAGGAAGCCAATAGAGTCCACGGTCACATTCCTTACGTGCCCAATGTTTCAGTTGATTTCGAGCAATCTAAGATGCTGCGATATAATCACCTTTGTAACATCATGCATGGTTTATCATTGGATGCAGCGTCAACATTTGATGGGTACAGGTATCAAGTTGAAGCAACCACACGGGATAAGACTAACCTTGCACAGTTTAGGATGGCATTACCAGTAAGACGGGACAATCCGACTACTAGGACGACTCCAGCCGGTAGATTCAATCGAGCTTCACAGCCAGTCATTGACAGCACTAGCTTGCAAGGTGAGGAGGATGATATTTTTGATCCAATTATTTCTCAAACAAAAGGGTGAAAACGTGCAATACGTATGAAGAATCTGATTGAAGAAGCAACGGGTTTTAAAAAATTAGCGAAAGTGTGCGTTGTATAATAAGATGACTGATCATGACAAGAGAAACCATTATAAAGTGTTAGGTATCGAACCTGGCAGTATGGTCGAGGAGGACGATGATGAGGAAGAGTGTAAGGGTTAATGTTTAAGTTGTTTAAATTGAACTTTTATAATGTTTAAATTTGTGATTTGGTTTGTGGATTCTTGTCGCTTTTTTTTTTCTCATTGCACTGTAGGCACGCTAATTAGCCCATTTTATGAATGTCGGCAAAAATCGAGACAAATAATTTTTTTGGTTTTCCTACGAATGGCCTATTCGCGCACACTTTAGTGCCCAATGCTTAGCTTGCAAAAAATCTTGTAATTTGTTTTGTCACTTTTTTTTTACTCATTGTACCTTAGGCACGCTATTTAGCCCATTCTATGAATTTCGGCGAAAATCGAGACATTATTTTTTTCGTTTTCTTACGAAGGGCCTGTTCGCGCACGCTTTAACCCCCAGTTCATAGCTTGCGAAAAATCTTGTAATTTTTTTGTCACTTTGTTTTTGCTCATTGTACCTTAGGCAAGCTAGTTAGCCCATTCTATGAATTTCGGCAAAAATCGAGACAAATTATTTTTTTTGTTTTTCTACGAAGGGCCTGTTCGCGGACACTTTAGCACCCAATTCATAACTTACGAAAAATCTTGTAATTTTTTTTGCTCATTGTACCTTAGGCACGCTAGTTAGCCCATTCTATGAATTTCGGCAAAAATCGAGATAAATTATTTTTTTCGTTTTCCTACGAAGGGCCTGTTCGGCCCAATGCTTAGCTTGCAAAAAATCTTGTAATTTTTTTGTCATTTTTTTTTTCTCGTCGCACCTTAGGCACGCTAGTTAGCTCGTTGTCAAAATCAAACAATAGTAATAATAAGGCTAATTCAATTTCAAACCTTAATATCCAAAATCCAACAATATTAATAATAATCCATACTAAAGTCTACTACAACTCAGGATAATGGTAAGGAAGGCGTCTAGCCCCTTTTTCAGCTCCCAGGCTATCCTATATCTAAACGTCAAGGCATCCCTTCGAGACCACGTATCATATCCGAGCACATCCGAGCGAGCTATGTAGTCCATGTACTTGAGGACGTAAATTCCACAATCATGACTGTTATATTGCTTTGGTCGATTTTGTATCATCGCGACTGTCCAATGCTCTATCATTGTTTTGCTCGTGATGGCTTCCCCCTTAAAATGTCAGCACGCTAGTGGAATGATAGTAGTCTGCATCCAATAATAAAAAAGGTTATCAAGCCCAATTCATAACAAGAAGAATAGACTATGAGCGAAGTCAAGAAATATAAACTAACCACCGCAGTGATGTACGTGGAGTACATCTGCGCCAGCTGTCGACCAGGTCCGTCTTCCCTTAGGCTATCGCATATGTGGACCACTTTATTCTCTGGATAAAGAACTAGTAGGAAGAAGTGGTTTGCATGAAGAGCAGGTAACATGATTAGGTTTGCCTCAGCTGCGTGACATTGATAGTCCGCGTTCAAGTAGGAAAACACGTTTGCAGATGGTCTTCATTCACACTTGCTTGTCCCTCGCATCCTCCTCCATTTTGTGAACTCCAGCTGCTTGAACACCTCAGTGCCCTGGTTAACCTAAAAAACATGCATACAAAATATGGTTAGTCATTTCAGGCATGGTCGATAAGGTGCGCAAATAAAAATTGAAACAACACTAGCATGACTTACAATGTTTAATGCCCAGAACTGGTCATAGATCTCATGTGGCGCGTACGATGTCTTCCTTGCCTGAGAAGGGTGATTCACCCTCGTGCGCGTCACCTTGTGAAATCATTGCAGGTACTCCTCAATGCTGATGCTGTCGGCCTTCAGCGATACAAGGCTATCATATGTTTCTTGCCAAGTATTCCACTGTTGCACCTCGTCGTTTAACAAATTCAAGGCATCAGACACCTCGAAGTTCGGCCCTCGACCACTCCTGTATGGCCGCATGTCTACACCGGGTTTTGTTATCCCTTGTGGAAGGCCAGCTTGCCTCATAGCTCGATCGGGCATCTGAAACTCACATACTTCGAAGTGAATAAGCGGCACCCGAACCAAACCTACCGGCACGTACGACACCGGAAGTTGCCAACACCAATCATCCAACCAATGCATCACCTTGCTATATGGCTGCCACGTCACCTGGGATGCATTGAGTATCTCTAGTTCCCCCGATAGAACTTTAGATGGTGGTGCGGGTCTACCCGTCTCCTTCGGTTGGTCGTAGGCCCCCAGGCCCATACCCTAGGCCACGTCTCATCGAAATATTCCCGCGGTTGTGGACAACCCGTGAGTAGCCTCTCGTAAGACCAAACCTGTGAATGCAAACATTATCTAGAATTAGTAATTAATGCACGAATATATTGACACGTCAATCAAGGAAATAAATACTCAAACCTGTAATAGAGTGAGGCAGGCGACAATGGACTTGGCACCCTTTCTCGTAGCTCTATGTAGTGCTCGATATAGGTGCGCAAGGACAGCTGAACCCCACGAATATGAGTATACCTCCTCAAGATCCTCTAAGAACACCATATACTTCGGATGCACGGTTTTTTTTGAATGCGTCGGAAGTAATATGGCTCCAATAATATACAGAAGGAATGCTTTCGTATACGTCACTAAATCGTGAGGAGTGTATTCATCTGGTAGCACGCCATACTGCTCTCTCAGCCATTTAAGTTTGATGCCGTTCGTTGTAAGAGCTTCCCTTGGAATTTCCAAAAAATACTGCCTAGCAACGCTATGGATGCAGACATTTTGCTCAAAGTAATGGGTCTGCCATGACATGGGATTCCAAGTATAAATCCGATGTCCTCTAATGTAATAGTCATTTCACCAAACCGAAAGTGAAATGAGTTCGTCTCGCTCCTCCATCATTCAACTAGAGCGGATATAAGACAATCGTCGTGCAGAGACCAAATCCCGCAATCGGTGAACATAGATAAATTTTGACGGTGTAATATTTGTATTTGTTCCTCGTTTAATACCCACTCTTCGAGGTGACTTGTGCTTTGAATTGTTTCCAAAACACCCCTATTGACACCGTCAAATACTTGCCTCGCGCCGTGGTCATCGCCATCGTATAGGATTGATGTATCATGAGGTCCGGGGTTGAAATCCATATCTCTAAGAATAAAATATAATCGTAAACCAACTTAGCATCCATAATATTTACATTTCAAAACTATAACTGGATCTTTAACCTACCTTACCAACGCATTAATAATAGTCATTATCTCATTATTTCAATATATTAACACCATTCCTCACTTCCCACCACTCACAACGCTTAATTACGTGTGTTCCCTAAAATTTAGTGCCAACGTGACAATTTATCAATATACCCCCTTATGGCCGCTACACCACCAACACCTCAAAACCGCTTTAAGACTACTTTTTAAATGTATTATATCAATTATATGCCAAATATTTTCTCAAAAAATTTTAGAGGGGATGAGTTACCAAAATACCCCCAACTTATGCAAAATACCCCCTGGCAGCCATCGCCCCACCAAAATACCCCCGATGAGCGGCAAATTATCAAAATGCCCCCGGGGGTTCATTATCACCCTAACACCCCAAATCAGCTTCAAAACAACCTTTCAGGTGTTTTACCTACATTTCTGGACTAAAAAGTCCTTTAAAAACTTAACATTGTAAAATTACCAAAATACCCCTCTCGGGGTGGCAAATTACCAAAATGCCCCCTGGCATCAAAAAATCTCAAGAGTGCTTTGAAATGCCATTTTAAGCTTTCTGAATTCATTCTTGATGTAAAAAGTATTTTATGGATTTTTTGCCTAAAAATCCCGAACCGGTGTCCGGATCGAGCACTTAAAACCCTGTTCGGCCAAAAATAGCTAACGATTTCGGAATGGCCCAAAATCCTAGGAAATGGAACTTCCCAACATCCTAGGGTTCTCAAAAAAGTTTCGCATGAATTTGCTCTAGCTTGGTATTTTAAATTACACTGCAAAGTTATAAAGTTCCCCGTATTAGTTAACCCATTTCCAGTCTTTGAAAAAGTCTGAAATGTTTCCCTGATATAGATCTTTTAAAAATAACTAGGGTATCTTTTTTAAACTTTGGCAAAATCTAGCTCTATCTATTTTTTTATAAATTCGTGAAAAACTATCTAATTAACTTTTCACCTTTAGCGACAATTACGTTTCGTATTCACTTTAATATTCGCTAATAAATGCTAGTTCAATCCCTAATTTCAAACTCTCAAAAAACACAAATTTTAGGCTATGGTAAGAACAATTTAAGCATAACACAATTTAAACAATCCATTGGTAAGAACAATTTGAAATTAACATTGAATTACTTGATATATTTAAATAAACATCCACCGATCTTCTAGCGGTTATCCACTGATCTTCTAGCGTAAACTTTTTTTATTTGTAAATTCGTGGAGATTATGTATGTGAGATATGGAGTATGAAGAGAGTTGGGTAAAGACAATGGAGAATGGAAGAAAGAGTTCGGGGGGAACGGGTTATAAAGAGAGAAAAGTGAGGGAAAGGACAAAAGGAGGAGGGGCCTGGGGGAAGGACACGTAAAAGGGGGGTGGGGGGCCGGGGGAGGAAAAAAGGCCAAAAGGAGGGGGGTCGTGGGGAGGAAGGGGGAAATGACACGTAAAGGGGGTGGGGGCCAACCAGGGGGGCATGGGGGGGAAGAAGGAAAGGACAGCACGTGGGGGGGGGGGGCGTGGGGGGAGGGGGAAAGGGGCCATGGGGGGGGGGGAAGGGGGAAAGGACACGTGGGTGGGGGCCAACCGCAACACATTGTTGCGGTTGGGGGGATTAGTCAAAGAATGCAACCGCAACAAAGTGTTGCGGTTGGGGCTACAGTACACCGCAACACTTTGTTGCGGTTAGGACATTTCCTGTGGGCCCACGATAGTAACAATGTGTTGCGGTTGGGGTTTAGGGGTATTATTGTCAAATTTTACAACCGCATAAAAGAGTAGCGCTTGCAACTTTTTCAAAATAAAAAAAAAGCCATCTGAGCCGTCCACGAGTACACGTGGACGACTACATTTATGGTGGAGAAATAACAATTTCTCCACCGGTAGACAGGGATTGGCTCCCACATATATATATATATATATATATATATATATATATATATATATATATATATATATATATATATATATATATATATATACTAATGTCACACCCTATAAGCTTTGATAAAAGATAAAACTCTCTCTTGGACACAAGCAGATGAATGTGTCTGCATATGTTTGGGTCTCAAAATGGGCATTGTCAAGTATATTCCTGAAATAACCATATAAAAGGACCTTATATCCAAGAGTGTCTTTCGCTTGCTTTTCATCTAAAGTGCCTGTATACCTAAGCTCCTAGATGGGGAACCGTGTCCAGAGTAGATACTATGCATTCCGGGATAACTTATTTTTTGACTACTTAGGACCATTGAATAGAGAAATGATGCAACAAAAGGAACGTTAAGAAAGGTAGGGGATGTACTACAAATCTACAATGTATTCAATGGTCCTATATGACTGATACCATTAATCTCGAATTACATGATATTTTTTACTTTAAGTATCCCTATTTGCTTGGTTTCAAGTTCCAAGGAAACGTGGAATAAGAAGCCATGACTGGGATGTTCCAGCAAGTGTATAGTGTAACATTACTCATAATGCCCAATCTTTGAACAATATCCAAGCAATAGCTGTGACACCAGAGACCATTAAATTTGTTCATATGCCATGTGTAAACACATGCAAAAATAAAGTATAAAAGTTTTATAACCTAATGAAGTTGTATCTCCATCTACCTCTATACGACGACAATAATAATTATCCTTAAATAATTATTTTACCTCAAACATTCGGAAATAATTATTATCGTTCGATGTATGCATATTTTCAAATTGATTGTCTTAGAAAATATTCAAAAATACATCAAAATAGATGGTAAAAAAAGCATCGAAACATGACCTTAGAAGAAAATAGCTAAAACATAGGTATTGTCATTATAACACTATATTACCTTTGTTAGGGTTAATTATAAATTTTAAAAGGTTGGATATTTGAAAAAGTATAATAGCTCCCCATATGTCCATTTATGTTCTAAGGTCTACTTTTATCTGCACAATGATTTTATAAGTATAACATTTGAGCTTCTCTTTACCTTATTATGCCTTTTAAGTTTTGAAGCAGAGGACTGTGAGATCTATAATTTTCATATATCACATTAATACTATTTGTAAAATCCAGTGTTACTAATTAGTGACGTGTGTAATGAAGCAAAAAGCATAATGTCCCACACTCTATGAATAAAGGACCAATAAAAAGTTTATTCTGTTGACTTATTGATTTTGATGATTCCAGTATTACTATTTTTAGCATTAATCTAACAAAATTATTAAGATAAATATTTCAAGGCTTATCCTAATCAAACAAAGACAAAGATCATGCCTTGGACAAAGCTTGAACTTGGACTTGGAATTGGGATTGAACAAAGACTCGGACTACATCGAAGATTCAAGAGCTGGAAGTACTTTTTATCTTTATTGCATTTTGCTACTAAGACTTTCTTAAAAGGTCTCCCAAAAATTCGAGTAAAGAACCAAAATCTGAAACTTTCATTCGAAGGCAAACTAATTTTTATTCGACTCGATCGATCATTGTTTTTTATCTTGTCTTCAAAATAGTTTTCGGCTGAAGCTAAAATTTTCAATCGAAGCTGAACTTTTCGATCGAAGTTGAGAACTTTCGGTCGAAGCTGAGAATTTTTGGTCGAAGCCAAGAGTTTTCAGTCGAAGCTCAGAATTTTCAGTCGTAGCCAAGAGTTTTCGGTCGAAGTGGAGAACTTTCAATCGAAGCCTGAGTTTTGTGTCAAAGCTAAGAATTTTCGGTCGAAGCCGAGAGTTTTTGAACGAAGCTTAAGTTTTCGGTCGATTTTCGGTCAAAGCTGAGAACTTTTGGACAAAGCCTAAGTTTTAATTCGAATCAAACGTTGAGTTCTCCTCCAGTATAAAAAAGGGCCTTAAGAGCGTTTATTGCCAACTTTTGCCGATCTTTGTGAAATCTCTCTAACTCTTCTCAAAATACTCTCTCATCTTATTTCACACATTCATCTATTATCTATTGAGTGAGTTCATTGTTTGAGAAAGTTTATTGTAAGCTTCTTGGTTTGGTTCTTGAAAGAATATAGATCTTTCCCACCTAAGAAAGCTTAGTCTTATTTGTATTAATTGTAATATCTACTGAAGAAGGAGTTTGTTGTTGTATCTCACTTGTAAATCATTTTTCATTTGTAAATTGTTGAAAACCTTGGAAGGGTTTTGAAATTTGTACCGCGGTTTGAGCTAGCACCCAAAGCTAGCTAGTTAGTCAAAGGCTCGAGTAGGTCTCCCTTGTGTGGAGTGCTCGGGGACTGGACTTAGGCTGGTGGGGCCAAACCGGTATAAATTTTTGTGTTGATTTAATATTGTTAATTATGTTATTACTTTGTAAATTTAGTCTTAAATTTCTGCTCTAAGTTGTAAACACATATTCACCCTCCCTCCCCCCTCCCCCTCCCCTTGGTGTGTTTAGGGACCTACATATTCAATTGTTTGTAAGTAAATAAAAAGTAAAAAAAATTGTATGATTTCATGATGAATATTTTCTTAATCAATCTTTTTTTTAAACTAGAACTAAATATTCAATACTATAAAATAAAGTAAATTCCTATTTGATGTGAACTAATATATAACTCATTGCATGCTTGACTTTTTTGAATACTTTATTTCAGACTTCGAAATCTTAATTCAAGTGCAATTAACCATTAATGTTATCTATCATTCATACAAATTTTTTTTTTTTTGAGTAACCACAAAATTATCTACCACCTGATCTAAGCATAAGTTCTCTATAAAGGTTTTGCTTACTGCCTTTAACAAATGTTAATGCAAATTCAATGACAAATCCATAGGAAACAAAATATTAGTTTTTTTTTCATGTGTCTTTGTACACCTATAAATACGAAGAACTAGACGTGAATGAAGGTTTTATACATTTGACATTTTGTTTTAGTCGATCCGATAGAAATATAAAAAATAATAAAAAAAGTAATCTTATGACATACCTTTAATACATGCATTAATGAACAGTCGTCTTCTCAAATGAAGTAAACTACTACTTGAAATCAATTAATTTCACCTAGCAAATGATACATTATTTTTCAAATGTTGTTGGTTGACTGCTTCCATTAGGTTGACATCCCAATTGTAAACTTTTTATTATGTCTATTTTTGCAAAATTACAAAAACAAAAATTCTTCTCAGAGATATGATTTTAGTATAATTCTCCTTAGTAGTGTCTTAGTTCATCGAATTTCATAAGTTTCAACGTTAGTGGATTAAAAAATAAAATGTAACTGAATTGGGCCTTGCCCTAGTTCATAGCCGAAGTATTGTGGCGTGTGAAAACAACACATAAACTTTTTGTAGTGTTTTTTTCTTTACTTATCCGCTTTTACTTTTGCGATACATGTGTTTTTTTTGTTGTTTCATTCTCTTTTCATCTCTCGTTATTAAAGTTGCACATGTATCATCACACTTTACTATGACTTATTGTTAACAAATTCACATATACTATAATTTTAGTAAAGCTTATTAGAGTAACAAAAATGAATTCTATGTCCTCTAAAACCCGTGCTTGCATAATAGGCCTTAATTTTGACTATTCATACCTCAAAAGCTTATTAGAGACCTTTTGTAGACCAAATTGGTGATATTGAACGGAATTGGAGATCCGACTTCAGATTTGTGATTTTTGATGGCTGCAGAATGGGATCAGAAGTTGTCATGGTTCCGTTGTAGATCTGTAATATGTGCTTGTGTTTGTGTGTGAGGGTGAGAGATGGTGAGAGCAAGTTTGTGTGTCTCACGGGTGACGAGAGAGAGCCAAAAAGGTGAAAGGAGAGGGGCGTGTTTGTGTGTGTGACGAGAGAGATAGAGACAGAGAGATAGAGAGGCATCAGTGATCAGAGGACTTGGCTTGTGCGGAGGAACAGCTGTCGTTTGTGGGCCTTTGGCCTGACTTAGGGATGGTCTGGCCTACCGTGTGACCGATGGTCAGGGCGGCAATTTGCTTTGTGATGAAAGAGGGGGGCTAGAGGTTGTTTTGATTGTTCGAGTATATAAGTTAAGGAGGCAACATGGGCAGTGATCTCACTGGCGGCATGGGCGGTGCTTTGGCCTGCGGCATGGGCGGTGTTGATGACTACCTAAATACTGAAGTGATAAGAGAGGGGGCACGGCTTCACGGATTGTTTGCTGTTGCGTGTCTTGACTCTTGAGTCTCTGATGAGATAAGGAGGATTTGGTGATAAAAGAGAGGAAGCATTTGGTGATCCACATGCTTCCACGTCCCAACATATATATTTTGTGTATATATTGTAATTTTTAATGAGTAATCAAACATATGTTCATTTGTAAGGCTCGGCTCGTGTTTGCTCGTTAAGTAAACGAGCCCTCTTGTTCACGAAAATTAATAAACGAACATCATCATGTTCAAACTCGGCTCGTTTATTAAACGAGCCCTAAAATTGTGTTCGGGTCACTTATTACATGAATGAACATAAACGAGTTTCTGAGAGAACAAACAAAGAGCTGTTCCTCAACAACTTGGTTCATTTACATCCCTAGTGCCATGGCTACTCATAATCTGCAACAAGAAATGGTGCAAATGGTGAATTACCGTTGTAATTGAAATGGTCAGTGCAACTGTCAGCCGTTATAATTGAATCTCGACTAGACCTGGCAAAATTCTGCCTGTACCCGCGGGTAGACCCGCACCCGGTCAAAAACCCCGGGTACGGGTACACATATGTGTTACCCATGAAAATCAGACCCGTACCCGAACCGAACCGTATTTTACTGGTCTGTCCGGGTCGGGTACAGGTTACCCGGGTTTACCTGTCTTTTCATACTATATATATCTTCTTTATGCCCTAATCCCCTAATCTCTCTCATTTCTCATCTGGTCTCTTCATATTTTCCCCATTCTTCTTTGCTGTCGCCCCAGCCCCATCTCTGCGCCACCACCCAATCCTTCTCCACTGCAACCGCCCCTTTCTCTCTACCCTCTTCCCTCTTCCCTCAGTCAATCAGTAATCACATATTCACAGTAGAGATCGAGATCGACCGCCGACTATGAGCCCCCTCACCGAGATCTACCTCCGGCAGCCTAGGCATCAACCTTCTCGGACCCCTCACTCTTCAACGCGACCGCCGATCGCCCACCCCGACCTTCCTACTCTACTGCCGGTGCGACCTTCCTGCGCTGCTGCTGCCGCCGCTGCCGTCGCAGCTACCACCGCTTTGATGTCTTCTCTCTCAATCTCAGATCGACTATAGACGGCCGTCAATCTTCTAGTTCATGCATGCGAATGTGATCATGTATTTTTGTTAATTTTTAATTGTCTTATTTTGGATTTTGGGTAGGGTTTGGGTCTACAGATGGAGAACTTTATGCTTGTGATTATGTATGTGTTTACGTTTGATTGTATTATTTTTGGATTGTGGTTAGGGTTTGGGGACTGGGAGTTTATGCTTGCAAATTGCAATTGACCAAAAATATGAAATGTGTTGGCAAAAAAAGGGAAAAGAAACAAAAGGAAAAAGAATATGGCTAATGGTAATAATTAATTAGCAAAATAAGGTAATGAAAATCTGTTTATAAAAAAAGAAAAATTAATAAAAAAAATAGGTCATTTACCCGCGGGTAATACCCTACCCGTTTGGGTAGGGTACGGATTCCTAAAAAGGCTACCCGGAAAAAACCGGGTAAAATTTACCCGCACCCGGCCGGATTTTACCCATACCCGGGCGGGTTACCCGTTTTCCAGGTCTAATCTCGACATAGAATTGGTGCAACAGTGAAGAACCGTTGTAATCAAGACCGTCAGTGCAACCGTCAGCTATTGTAATTAAATCTTGACATATAATTGGTGCAGCCAGCTTGTATCGCATTTTGATCAAATAGGAACACACTCAACTCTGTCTTTTCATTAAGCCAAACAAACAGCCTTCCTATCCAAACAGTGGAACCATTTCCGATGAATCCCTTGATATTTCTATGTTGTGCTAACTTACACATGAACATTGCAGCCATGCTAACATGCACCTTCCACTACAAACTTTAGACTATGAAAGAAACATATATCTCTTTCAATTTGAATACACACACACACACACATACATATAGCCGATTCATGTCTATTGGTGGAGAAATAGTTATTCTTTCAAGACCCATCTAACCGCCACACGTGGAAGTGGATGGTTGAGATTCCACTTTTTTTTCCACTTCATACCTAACCACTACTAAGAGTAGTGGTTAAGCATTTTCCTAAAATGGCCCTCGTGCCCACCAACTCCACACATTCTAAAATCCTTAATTTTCTCCATCTATCTCTCCTTCCACATATCTACAAATGGGTCAACTGCCTCCACCGTCTCTATAATATCCCAAACTCTGGGAGTGGGTTAAAATAACCATAAATGACTTGAAAAATAAACGGATGCTAATTTTGAGCAATGCTCAGGTATTAGTATAGTAAGGGAGCTTAAAAGAAATTTGGAGCAAAAACGTGATTTTTGAAATTTTGGGGGCATTTTAGTAAATTTTGAAATTTGAGAGGCTATTTTGTAAATTTGAAGATTAAGCCTTATGTGTCAATTTTTCAGAAGTCCCGGATAAGGAGATGCCACCTCCTAGGATGAGTCACCTGATGGTTTTTTTTAATATTATGTGAGTTTGATTTTATCCTAAATGAAAGAAAAAAAAACACAAAAGAGGGAACCTTTCCATTTCGGGAAAGGATGAAATGAAACAGAATAATAAAAGCCGCAGGAGGAAGAAAGCAGAGAAGGGAGGAAAAAAACAATGAAGGGAATCGTGAAAAGGGTAAATCCCTAACCTTTACCGTGTGTTCAGTGTGTGTTTTTGGGTGCTCAGTGTGTGTGAGTTTACTGTGCAGTGGGTGAGTGTTCTTTGTGGGCAGGGGGTGGATTGTGATGTGATTTGTTCTTTAGAGGGATTAGTGTTGTATAGAATTAAAATGGATGAGATTTGGAGTATTTTGGGTGTGCCTGAAGGTTGTGGCATGTGAGTTGGTGTGTGTTCATGACACTAAGTGTGTGTGTGTTCATGACACTAAGTGTGTGTGTGTGTGTGTAGAACATGTGATAGTAGGTGTGCTTCGGGTGGGGATTCACAAGAGGGACTTGTAAGTTTAATTATATGTGTATGGTTGTAATATGGAAGATTGGTGACTGTGGTGGAACTTGGCAGAGGAGACCATAACTGGGTATGTGTGTTCTTCAATTCAGTGTGTGTGTGTGTGTGTGTCACGGGTGTTAGTGTATATATGAATCATGGGTTTAATTATGTGTTATTGTGTTTTATAGGCGTATATATACATATGTTAGGGTTGTAATGTGTGTGTGTGTGTGTTTAGGAATTTCAAAGTTGGTAGGTGAGTTCAGTGAAGTGAGGGTCTCTGCCGTGATGAAAATAGAGGAAGAAGACAAGTGCGTGCAGGTGAAGGTGTAATAGTGTGTGTAATAATCTAAATAGTAAGCGTAATTTCGCTAATGCTAGAAATTTCTTTAGGCAGTTTTTTCAACAAATTTTCATAAATTGTTATGGCCAAAATTAGACAAAATGCGAAATTATAACCCACAATATTTTTATGAGATGTACGTTCTGAAATGTTTCGAAAATTTTTGGGATTTGCGAAGGGTGCTAAATCGGGATACCGATTAAAGAAATTTATCGAATTATTTATCATAGTGAATCAAGTTTTTTAATATGAATATTTTATGAAAATCTCATTTTACTGACATGATTTATATTCTAAAATTTCGAGCCATTTTGAGGCCGATAGGTATTTTTTTGCCAAACTGGTCTTTTAACGCTCGGTCCGGACACCGGTTCGGAATTTTTGGGCGAAAAATTTATACAATGCTTTCTAGACCAAAAATGATATCAGGATGCTTAAAATAGTATTTTAAGATATTTTGAGATTTTTTCGGTGTCGAAAACTCCAGGGACATTTTGGTAATTTGCCACCCCGAAGGGGATATTTTGGTAATTTGACATAAGAAAGGTATTTTTGCATAAATTTACATATGAGAAGATTATTTCAGTGATTCTACTTATGGGAAGACCATTTTGGTAATTTAAGTCCGAGAGGGGCATTTTGATAATTTTACACCCTAGAGGTGCTTCGGTAATTTTACATTCCCGGTGAGGGGAGATTCATTTTGGGAGTATGCGTGAGTCTGCATTAAGTTATAATATTTTACTATAGTTTGCGTTCTAGTGGTTCATACTATTTTGCTATAGTCTGAACCCTGGGTAAGGACTTTTGTCCGAACCCTTATTTGATAACTTGTACTTGTAAGTACTCCTTTGAATTATTTATGACTAATATCGAACTCTGAAGTATGCATTGATATCACCATGTTGTTGTCTAGAAAACCCTCATATTGAACCTGGATCGATTATTTGGAAATCTTGTGATGCTCGCATGTTATTATGTGCTGAGCAGATTTGACAATTGTCTGTATCCGTTCTTCCGGATTGTTGTGCTTAAAACTCGATAACTATTCGTAATCGTTTTTGTTGTTTATCTATGATTTTTCTTCTGAAAATTCTGATTTCTTCTGAAAATTTTGAATGCTAACTTGTGTCAGCATGATTATTGTTATTGGAATCTAAATTGATTTCAGTCATTGAGCTTATGTTAATGCTCATTGATATTGTTGATTTTTCTGTGTTGACCTGGGTTATCTATTCTGTTCTGAGGCGGGAGTTAAAAGGCTAGTCTGAATCATGCATGGAATGCAGGCTAGTACCCAAGTGGACTAGGAATTATTCAGGTACATCATGCATGTGTACACTTCTGTGCTTTGCCGGAAGGGCATTGCAATCACCCATGATCAACGTTGATTTTTTATTTTCTCTGTTCTACATTGCCATGACTGCTACGATAATGACTGGAAAGTATTCTCTGAAATAATTTATGCTTGGGTTAAAGTCCCTTGAGAATTTTAGTGTATTTTGAAAAGAAGTGGCTCAAATGATCTGTGTACGTTGGAAATACCTCGAGAAAATCTTCATTGTATTTTGGAAATGATGACTCTAGAAATGATCCATTATTGATTGTTTTGGAACCCGTCGTGATTGTATTTGGCGATTTTGGTATCTTGCTTCTGATGAATTTTTGATTCTATTTGAAAATCATTGAGTTGTGACCGTTTGAATTATTCTAGAAATCTTCGTCAGTTGAATTCTCAGAATCTTTTGTAATTATTTTGTTGATCCTTGTACGACCTTACTGAGCTCTTAAAAGTTCACCCTTCGTTTGATTCCTTTCTGCAGGTTTGGATCAACAGTAGGTTGCTCAGGAGTGGGATTTAGAGTCTGAGTGAGATTCATATGAGCCCATCACAACTGTGTAGCGAGACCCCTGCACGGGTAGGTACTGTTAATTTACTTATTAGAAATGTGTATTGCAAAGGACTTGAGATGTAGTAGTTTAAGCTAAATAGCTTGTAATCTAGTATTTTGGGAAGTCTGAGTTGATTTTGAATTGGATGAATTAGAGTATGTGTCAGATTTGACAGGTTTGATGTGATCCTGTAGGTTAACGACCCGAGAGTTAGGGGGTTGAGCTCCAAATTCTTGGGGTGTTACAGATGGTATCAGAGCAATTCGGTCTTGTGGTATTAAGAGTATAGGCATATGATTCTGTAAGCACAGAACCACCGAGTGTAGGTAACACGATTCTGTAGAACCGTATTCTGGTTAATGAGAGTGGGGTAGGATGATGGTAAAGTTAAGAGGTCTCGCCTTGACTGGTCATTGTGTTGTTGTTTAGACCCGTGTTGGTATAACCCTGATAACTGTTTATTGTATCCGTATAGTCCACATTTGAAACTCTGGCAGTGGAGATAGTATGGAGGGCTTGGGGTCCTCGATAGAAGAGATTCTACAGGTTTGTATGAGATGAGTAGGGATTTAGGGATTTTTCCCAGTATTGAAAAGACCTGACAAACAATCTTTAGATTTGGAAATCAGCTGTATGGAGTTTTATGATTGTAGAGGGGCATCTCTATCTAATAAGGGGAAACAACAACACCCCGAACCGATGGATGTAGTTCTGAACATTATGAACCCGATTTTAACTTGATGTTGCAGGATCTGGCTAACAAGTAGCCAGAAGTACCGTTTCTGGTCCAACCATAAACACAACCTCATAATGAGAGTACCTTAAGTGAACTTACCAAATAAGATGCGCCTAGCTATAGGGGTTGTTGGACCCTATAGGTGCAGTGAACGGGATTAGTGAAATTGACGAAAATTTTGAGCAACTGATTATATAGACTTTGAGCAACTATAAGTGAAGCGACAAAAGGTTGAAATTGCTGGATATAAACTGAGAGGTGAGGTTGATCAGGGTGGAAAATGGTAGTGAAGAATTTGACTTATCAGTAATTGACTTATGTCACTTGGGAACCCTTTAGAGAATTATTTTTTACTGGTATTTTGCCAGACTTTGTGAACAGATGTGAGCGAATTGTTAACGTGAGATAACATATTAAGAGTAAATAAACAAGGTTGAGATGAGATCTCATGATTTGTTAGATTTGCAGTAAGAATATTATTGCTGAAGGCAGATAGCTGCCAGAAGTCTGAGTGGGGGCTTAGGCATGGACTGAGAGATAGAATGCTCCCAGCTTGATCGACAAGAGATATGAAATGTCTTTATTTGGCATATGTTTTGGAACAGTCTAAGTCTGACAATGGAGGAAAGCATGAGTAAACACAAGGTGGATAGAAGATAGATAAGTGAGAATTTTCTCCTAATGGATTTGTATGAGCTAATAGTTGTCAGCAAAAGTTTTTACAGTCGGCACAGTACGGTGCTCCAAGGTTAAAGGTTGGGGGCAAAGTCAAAGATTCAGGCCCACTTTGGTTCATTGATTCTGAGATCTGGATAGAGTTATGAAATTTGATCAAAACATGATGTGGAATTTAGGGAAGTGCGGGGTAAAGGCGCTCGTCTAGCTCAGAGTACTAGAGTTGAACCATCATATAGTTCCGAAGTCTGACCTACTTAGAGTACTGGTCAGGGTGGCAGGTCAATTTTTCCGGCCACCCCATTGTCATGTGTGAAAGAGGTCAGAGTATTGAGTTATGCTCTAAATTGACAGATGATGTGTTAGGCACGGCAGTGTGGGGCATTAGGTTCGAAATTGTTTGCTTGGCAGAATAATCCGTCGTGTACCTATAGCTAGTATAACAGCGAGCAGTGTTCCTCGGCGAAAGGAGGACAAGGTCCGTAGGGGCTGAGGCTATATATATATATATATATATATATATATATATATATATATATTATGAAAATGTTCCAACAAAGGTGGAGTGGTACATGTCAAGGTGTTTTCACTAAGATATAACCCTTGAAGGTTTGATAAGTTCTCGATTTCTGTAAGAATGCTTCCTATAAATGCATTGTAGGATAATGATAATATCTGGAGTCCCTTGAATTCGCCTAAACTAGTTGGAATTGGACCACCTATCTCATTGAAAGAAAGAGAAAGCCAGTTAAGTTTGTAGAGACTGTTGCACATGTCTATGGGTAGAACGCCATAGAGACTGTTGTTTCTTAGAGTAACCATCTGCAGAGAAGAGATATTCAATATGCCAGCCGGAATTGGACCTTTTAATTTGTTGTACGGAATGGATAATATCGTCAAGCTGATAAGATTGCTCATCTCCCGCAAAAGCCAGCCTTGCAAATCGTTCTCACCAAGATATAATTCTTCAAGCTTCGATAGATTGCCTATCGCTCCTGGTATACTTCCATTGAACTTGTTTCCCTTTAATGATAATTGTCGTAGCTCCCAGCATCTTTGTTAAGGAATATCTTCCTTATTTGTCTATGACAAAATTCCACTAAAAGTGGATCACACGAATTATGCACATCATATGCCACTGATAGTGGATCACGGGTTTTATGGCTTATAATTAGGGATTAATTGATTCTTCTTGTGTATATAAATACATGTTTTTCTCAATGTAAAGACACACAGAAAACATTCAGTCAATTCTCTCTTTTTGTCTTCATTTATTTCTCCTATTTATTTTCTTATGATGGAATTAGAGCCATCCTTCTAATATTTGTTTTCATTCCAAACCTTCAATCATTCTAAACCTTCAAACACTAGCAGCATCAATTTTAGTATGGATCCATTAAATCCATATTTTGTTCATCATTAGGATCATCCTGGTCGCTTGCTCGTACCCATTAAATTAAGCGGATCCAATTATCCATCTCGGAGTAAATCCATGATTCATGCCCTCGCAGCCAAAAACAAAATTGGCTTCATCAATGATTCCATTGAGCAACCTTCAGAAAAAGATCAGCCAACAGAATACGCTTTTATGGAACTAGTGCAACAGCATGATTTTATCATGGCTTACTCACTCGGTAGAACCGGATCTAGCCAAAAGAGTCATGCATGCAAAGACCGCTTGTCAAGTGTGGGAAGATTTCAAAGACTAGTTTTTACAAAAGAATGCGCCAGCTATCTACCAGATTCAAAAATCATTGGCTTCTTTTTCACAAGGTACCATGACTGTCTCAACTTATTTCACGAAACTCAAAGGCCTTTGGGACGTGTTAGATACATATCGAGCACTTCCCACATGTAATCAGATGAAAGCACATGATGGGCAAAGGGAATAAGACCGTTTAATGCAATTTCTCACGGGTCTCCACGACACCTACAATGTTGTACGTACAAATATCCTCATGATGTCGCCACTGCCTAATGTACGACAAGCCTATTCCCTTGTTATTCAAGAGGAAACACAGCAACAAATGACACCAGAATCATCTGAAATTTTTTCTATCGCAGCTGCAATTCAGAGACGTGGAAATAATTTCTCAAATAAATCCAAAGACAAGCATTGCAAGCATTGCAATAGAGAAGGTCATACAATTGAAAGTTGCCGCACTCTAAAATTTCATTGTAAGTATTATGATAGAAAAGGTCATACAAAGGACAGATGTAAGTTTAAAAATGGGACATGGGTTTCCATAACACAAGAGGCCAAGGTAATCGACACAACACTTCACAACAGCGGCAACGTGGGTCTCAAGAAAATGCAATCAATTCATTTCATGTTGCTAATGCAACAGATTCTTCTCAATCTACACATGGGGTCCATTCGCAAGACACAAATAGTTCACCCTTGCTTTCTACAGATCAACTTCAACAACTTGCTCATGCCTTGTCTATGATGACTCAAAATCAGAAGTCTCCTAGTAATAGCGATGCTTATGCCAATGTTGCAGGTCCATATCTTTATCAAAATGATTCAATTAATTATGTATTTACTAAGCCTTGGATTTTGGATAGCGAAGCTACTGATCATATCACTTCCGATCCTACGCTTTTCATTCAAACGAATTCCTCGTCAATACCCTCTGTCAATTTACCCATGGGGTCATCTGCCTCAATCAATTCCATTGGCACCATCCCATTTAACTCAAATATCACATTAGACAACGTTTTATGTGTTCCTTCTTTTCGTTTAAATTTGATGTCTATTAGCAATCTCACCAATGATTTAAATTGTTGTGCCATTTTGTTTCCTTCCTTTTGTGCTTTGCAGGACTTGGCTACGGGGAAGATGATTGGCTCAAGTAAGCAGCATGGTGGTCTCTATTACATGTCCCCATTACAACAGGCACCTGTTTCTCATCAAGTTTCACAACCCTCAAACTTGTGGCACATGCATCTAGGACATGCATCACCATTTCGCCTAAGATTAATTGCTCTATTATTGCCTTCTCATAATATCTATTTTGATAATAATTTTGTTGTTTGTCTTATGGCTAAACAGACTAGACTTCTATTTCCTTCAAGTACTATATCAACTCGTGCTCCATTTGATTTGTTGCATTGTGATATATGGGGTCCATACAAAGTACCCACTCATTCAGGGGCTCATTTTTTTTCTTACAATTGTGGATGATTTTACAAGGTGCACATGGTTATTTCTTATGCAATGCAAGTCAGAAACTCAAAAACTTTTACAATCTTTTATTGCATTTGCTAAAACTCGATTCCATGCTTCAGTCAAAGCAATCAAAGTAGATAATGGCGAAGAATTCTTATCCATGCAAAAAAAAATTCACTCTCATGGTATTGAATATCAACACACTTGTGTTTCAACTCCACAACAAAATGGGGTAGTTGAAAGCAAGCATGGGGTAGTTGGATCACGCAGCACGTGCACTATGCTTTCACTCTCACTTGCCCCTTACTTTTTGGGGAGAATGTGTATTGACTGCTGTCTACCTTATCAACTGATTGCTAACCCCATTGTTATCTTCCAAGTCACCTTTTAAATTATTATACAATCATCCACCATCATTTGATCACTTGAAAGTCTTTGGTTGTCTGTGTTACGCAACTGTTGTTCATCCCACACATAAATTTGATTCTCGTGCCAAACGTTGTGTATTTGCTGGGTATCCTATTGGTCAAAAAAGGTTTCAAACTTTATGATTTGGCAACTAAAACATTTTTTGTTAGTCGTGATGTCAAATTTTCTGAAACTATCTTTCCTTTTATGTCGGCTACACATCCAACTTCCACATTGCCCCATTTTTCTCCCGACTTCATGGACAATTGGCAATCTTCACCATCCTTGACCACAAACATCCCCTCTTCCCAACCTCAACCCACTGAGCCAGCCACCATACAAGAATCTATATCTTCCATACAATCTCCCTTAGCTAAACCCACAGCTGCAGAGGATATTTCTCTCAATCCTACCCAACCTCTTACATCCTCGCCTCTAGCCCAAACCACTGAACCTATTTCAACCTCTTCAGATTCTATCATTCCTTCCTCTCTTCCTCTACGCCAATCCCTTTGGTCCAAGCAACCTCCAGCATTGCATAGAGACTACATACTGTCAACACAAGTCAATCCTCCTTCCACAGTGCCAAGTTCTATGCCACGTACTCGATATCCTCTTTCTCACTTTCTTTCCTACTCTCGTATCTCTTCTGCCCATTGTACTTTTTTAGCCAACATTACAGGTCATACCGAGCCTCAGTCATATGCTCAGGCTATCCTTGATCTAAATTGGCAACAAGCAATGAATGCAAAATTAGAAGCGTTGCAACAAAATAAGACTTGAAGCTTGGTTCAACTCCTTGATGGTCATAAACCTATTGGCTGTAAATGGGTTTATAAAACCAAATATAGATATGATGGCACAGTTGTGCGTTATAAGGCTCGCCTTGTCCCAAAGGGGTATACTCAAGTTAAGGGAATCAATTATCAGGAAACATTTTCTCCTACAGTGAAACTCACTACACTTTGCTGTCTTCTTATTATTATTTCTGCTCGGTATTGGTTCGCCTACCAATTAGATGTTCAAAATGCTTTTCGTCATGGAGACTTGCAAGAAGAAATGTATATGGAACCTCCACCTAGTCTTCGCCGACGATGGGAGAACACCTAGTCTTCGCCGTTGGGGGGGAGAACTTTGTATGTCTGCTCCAAAAATTCCTTTATGGCCTCAAACTAGCATCAAGATATTGGTTTCTGACATTTTTGGAGACCATTCAGAAGGCAGGTTATCAACAATCAAAGGCTGATTATTCTCTTTTCGCCAAAGCTAAAGGTACTTCATTCACTACGATCCTCATCTATGTTGACGATATACTTCTCACTAGGAATGATCTTCAAGAAATTGAACGTCTCAAAAAATTTATTCTCAAACACTTCCGCATCAAAGATCTTGGAGACTAAAAATACTTTTTGGGTATTGAATTCTCTTGTTCAAAGAAAGGCATTTTCATGTCTCAGTGAAAATATGCACTAGATATTTTACAAGATTCAAGACTTCTAGGTGCACGCCCTGACAAATTTCCAATGGAACAAAATTTGAAGCTCACTCCTACAGATGGAATTTTACTAAGTGATCCAACTAAATATAGAAGACTAGTTGGTAGACTGATTATCTTACCGTCACAAGGCCTGACATAGTCTATTCTGTTCGAACACTAAGTCAATTCATGCAAGATCCTCGTAAACCTCATTGGGATGCAGCCATACGAATCCTTAAATACATCAAAGGTAATCCTGGTCAAGGTTTACTATTTCCTTCCATGAACAATCTTGCTTTGAAAGCCTTTTGTGATTTAAATTAGGGAGGTCGTCGTATCACAAGGAGGTCAGTCATGGGATATTGCATTTTCCTTGGAAATTCTCTTATCTTACAAAAATCCAAGAAACAAGCTAATATTTCTAGATCATCAGCAGAAGCAGAATATCGAGTTATGGCAAAAACATGTTTAGAGCTAACTTGGCTACGTTATATTCTACAAGATCTAAGAGTTCCACAGTTAGGTCCCACACGATTATTTTGTGACAACCAAGCAACTTTGCACATTGCAGCGAATCCTATTTTTCAGGAGCACATAAAGCACATTGAAATAGATTGTCACATTGTTCGAGAAAAACTACAAGCCAGAATGATCAAACCGTCATATGTGCCTACCCGCTTTCAGTTAGTAGATGTCTTCACAAAAGCATTGGGAAAAGATCAATTCGAGATGCTACGTAACAAGTTGGGACTTCATGATATTAACTCTCCAACTTAAGGGGCAGTGTTAAGGAATATCTTCCTTATTTGTTTGTGACAAAATTTCACTAAAAGTGGATCACACGAATTATGCACATCATATCCCACCGATAGTGGATCACATGAATTATGCTTATCATATCCCACCGATAGTGGATCACGGGTTTTATGGTTTAGAATTAGGAATTAATTGATTCTTCTTGTGTAAATAAATACATGTTCTTCTCAATATAAAGACACACAGAAAATATTTAGTCAATTCTTTCTTTATGTCTTCATTTATCTCTCCTCTTTATTTTCTTATGAATCTTGATAAGCTGGACAGGATCTCACCACTTAGCTCATTAAACTGCAGATTCATGTATTGCAATTGGTGCAAAAGTCCCAGTTTAGCAGGCAGATGGCATTGCAAACTGTTGTTGCTAATGTTCAAGAAAACAAGGGATGTGAGGTTGCTAACTTCCTTTGGAATGGTACCTGTAAGACCCATGTTAGGAAGATTCACGGCCGTCACTCTTTTGCCATTGCTGCAAGTAATACTGATCCAGCAAGTAATACTGATCCAGCCGCAATACGATACTCGTTCAGACCAATTCTTTGCCAAAATGTTATCGGTGTCAGAGGTGATACTAGCTTTGAAGGCCAGAAGAGCTGATCAATTTGTCAAGTTGGTCATAGACGCTTTTCCAAAGCAATGAACTACCAACATTAATGTCAATACAGCCTTCCACATAATTCTGGTCTGAAGGGGGGTGGAATCTAGAGGGAGAGAGAGATGTTTTCCTTAGAGGGGAATCTAGAGTTTGTCACCGGTTACAACCTGAACTGAAATGAGTTCGTAGCTAATAGCTATCATCTACAGCTAAAGTGTTGTTTTTGCCACCCAGCAAGTCGTCTCTGTTGACCAAGGTCTACCTTGTTGACAATATGGCATTTGCATTCCCACTTTCCGTTCATGTTTTCAACATAAGCTACACCTAATTGACATTGACATCGTATCCACTTATGGCCCATCTGCTCCAGGCCAAATTGACGAAGACTCCACCATTTTCTTTGGAGATGACTTGTGAAGATGTTGGAGAGCCTCGGCGACTTGGACAGAATTGCATGACTTTTGACCAAGGTTTGATTTTAAGGATGTGTTTTCAGATATAACAGTTTTTACAATTTTTTATGGTAAGGTTGGAACTTGTTAAAAAATGGAAAGGAAACTCAGATTGAAATGATTTTTTTCAGGAGTATACGTTATTGAAGCTAGGATTGATTCTAAGGTGTACAAAAATATTGTAAAATGGTATGATAAACTTTTTGTTTGGAGCTTAAAAAAGTTGCTGAAACTTGAATCTATATAATATATAATAAGCGAAGCTTGACCTTCTTTACACGACACATCATCGCAGGCATATGACTTCTTTGCTTGACATGTCATCACATTATGTTTTTAATGTGAAATAGAACTATAACCATTATAAGAGTCACTAAAGGTTTAAAATGTTATTTAATTGGGTCCTTATTTCCTGATAATTTAATTTCTATATTAGTAAGCCTTATATAACCAGAAAAACAATTCTAAATATTCTGAAACTCTAACTGATTGAAGAAATAATTTATTATGACTTAATTTTGATAATTGAATCCTCAAAATCACTCTCTAATATGAATAGAAAATTTCATATATCTAAAAAAAAATAATATTATCATCTTAAAGGTGGTTCATATAGTTAAAAACTCAATTCTAAACAAAGAAGTATCGTAGAGATATGACTTCTTTGTTTGACACGTCATCACATTATGTTTTTAATGTGAAATAGAACTATAACCATTATAGGTGTCACTAAAGGTTTAAAATATTATTTTAAATTGGGTCCCTTATTTTTTGATAAGTTAACTTCTATATTAGCAAGCCTTATATAACTAGAAAAACAATTCTAAACATTTTGAAACTCTAACTTATTGATAAACTAATTTATTATGACTTAATTTTGACTATTGAATCCTCAAAAACACTCTCTAATATGAATATAAAAAGTCATATATATCTAAAAAATGAAAATAATATTATCTAAACCCCTCAGGTATGGACAATTACACACACAATTACACATTGTGTCTTTACTACTACTTTAGACTTCTATATCACTAGCTATCTCTAACTTAAGCATCAGAGCGTTCCCTCGCCAGAACCCCACTCGGTGGTCACTCCGTGTTCTCTTTTGCAGGCTTATCTCTGGTGTGGTTCCCAATCCAGTGTTTAGCTGCAACAGATTGGTGCCATCCGTGGGACCACTACCGGGAACATGGCCAATCACTCTTCTTCTAGCGACTCTTTACATAGTCGTTCTCAACACCGTCACACCCGGACGATCAGATCTCGTCGACTTAGTCGTGACCAACGTTGGACACCTTCACGTCATCGTACTGGCTCTGCGAAAGGTGCATATATTAACGTAACATTTGCGACTCCCGAATTAGAAATTAGACCTCGGAGAAACCGTTCTCCGACGCCTACTCTGAAAAACGGGGATCTTCGTCATCGCCTTAACCATCAGCTATTCAAAACACCCCATGTCGACCTTATAAAAGAGATCCACGAACTAAAAAAAGTGGTGAATACTCTCCAGCAAAAGCTCGACATGGCAGTGGCTCTGCGGTCCACTCATCATTCTCATCTTGACCCTAACAACCTTCGTCTCCGTCTCACCTCCAGATCGAGCTACGGCTACAAATACAGGTCAGCGGCCGATCTGACTTTCGATCCTGAAGAAAAGGGCGAAGAGCACGTGACCAGGAGTGGATCATGCTACCGTCGCGATCCTTCAGTCGAAGACAGTACCAACTCATCTCCAGCACATGCTGCCAAAGCTGAAACACCTCGAAGATCTATCCACAGAAAAAAAGATGCCTGAGTTTCATACTGGAGAACGGGACCCCTGGAAGATGGTCCCTAGAGATCATCGTCCAGAGCGATCTCCCCCGAAAGAAGAAACTGGATATCCTTTATCTGAGGCCATCGAGAAGGCAAAGCTACCTCCCAATTTTCAAATGCCTCAATGTGATCACTATGACGGAACCAGAGATCGGGGAGAACATGTCTACCAGTTTGAAACAAACATGCTCCTCCTCCAGGTTTCAGATGTTGTCATGTGCAGGGCCTTTCCTACCACTCTGAGGAAGGCTGCACATGCATGGTACAAATCCTTACAATCGAGATTCATCCACTCTTTTGCCCAATTATCGGATCTCTTTCAGAAGCACTTCGTAAGCAGTCACTCCCGAAGGAAAAACTCAGCGAGTCTGCAGAACGCTGTGCAAGAGAAAAACGAGTCTTTGACATGCTTTCTCGGACGATTCAATGCAGCCACTTTGGAAATTGATAACTTGGTCGAGTCCGTGAAGTATATTTCATTCCTCTGCGGCCTTCAATCCACAACCAAGTTCGCATTCTCTATGAACAAAAGTCATCCAGGTAATATGAAAGCCCTTCTCGAGAAGGCTAACAAATACATTCAAGCAGAAGAGTATGTAGAGACACACAGCACACAGAGGACGGCAGGAAGAATGGAAGGAAGAACAGAAGAAACGGTCTCGGGAATTAACTCCCCAAGGAGGAAAGCCGTCGAAACGTTCCAAACGTGACGAACGGCGTCCCAAAGACCGGTTTGCATTCAAAAATCTTACACCTCTCAATGCCAAACCATCACAGATACTTCACGAGATCAAAGACAATAAGGCTCTCCGATGGCCAGACAAGATGAGATCTAGTCCAAATAAGCAAAACAAGGACTTATGGTGCCACTATCATAACGATCATGGCCACACAACTGACAATTGTGGGTCACTTAAGCGAGCAATCAAAGCCCTTATCAAACGAGGCCAGTATAGAAAATTCATAGCGCACAAAGACGGAGGGCAACAGACACCCCCGAAGGTGGAAGAAAGACAAGATCGAGAGGAGCATGCAGGGACAATCAATACCATATCTGGAGGATTAGCCATAGGAGGATCGTCGGGAAAGTCTTGAAAAACATACGCTAGAGAAGTGTGCATAACGGGCCAAAACCCGAGCAAGAAACAGAAGACTGTGCCTGTACCTACGATCTCATTTTCCGATGAAGATTTAAAAGATGTGAAGATGCCTCATGATGACCCATTAGTCATCACAATCAAGGCCGAGAATTTTGAGGTGAAATGAGTGTTGGTTGATAACGAAAGTTCTGCAGAAATTTTGTTTTATGACGCATTCAGAAAGATGAACATTCCAACGGACTGTCTTCGAAAGATGGATCCGCCGTTTATGGATTTTCCAACCATTCAGTTGCTGTCGAAGGAATCATTGCATTCGTGGTCGCAATCAGAACACCTCCAACACAAGCCAACCTCATGCTTGATTTTGTGGTGGTAAAGGTCCCCCCTGCATACAACGCCATATTGGGACGACCGATACTCAACCAGTTACAGGTTGTGGTATCAATTACCACCTCAACATGAAATTCCCTACAGAAAACGGGATCAGAGAGGTGAAAGGAGACCAGACTACAGCTCGTCAGTGCTACGTGACTTCATGCCTATCGAAAAATAAGGAAGCACTCATTATCGAAGATCTCTGAGAAGATACAAAGATACAAATGGGAGAACCGGTTGAAAATCTTGTAAGTATTGAAGTGTAGCCCAGAGACAATGACAAGACAGTTCGGATAGGTTCGAATCTTAAGGACGACACCAAGCTCGAGCTGGTGAACCTATTGAGAACCTATGAGGATGTCTTTGCATGGACAGCCGCAGACATGCCTGGGATTGATCCCAAAGTTATTACCCGCAGGCTAAATGTTGATCCCTTCAAAAAACCTGTCAAGCAAAAGAAAAGGACTTTTGTGCCAGAAAGACAGGAGAAGATTGAAGAAGAAGTAGATAAACTCATAACTGCCAACTTTATTGAAGAAATCTACTACCCGGATTGGATCGCCAATGTCGTCATGGTTCCCAAATCGGGTGACAAATGGCAAATTTGTATCGATTCTATAGATCTTAACAAAGCATGCCCGAAGGATAGCTACCCACTTCCAAGGATCGACCTCCTGATCGATGCGACTTCGGGCCACGAATTGGTCAATTTTATGGATGCATATTCTGGTTATAACTAGATCATGATGCATGAAGATGATGTCTCCAAGACTTCGTTCATCACGGAGAGAGGGTTATACTGTTATAAATTAATGCCCTTTGGACTCAAGAACGCCGGAGCGACTTACCAACGCCTGGTGAACATGATCTTTCGAGACTTAATCAGAAAGAACATGGAAGTTTATGTCGATGATATGCTCGTCAAGAGTATAAAGTCCGAATCCCACGTCAAAGACTTGAAAGAAACTTTCGACATTCTTTGAAAGTATAAAATGAAGCTCAACCCACTGAAATGCACTTTCGGAGTTGCATCAGGGAAGTTTTTGGGGTTTATTGTTTCTCAACGTGGAATTGAGGCAAACCCGGAAAAGATCAAAGCCATCCAGACCATGACGTCCCCAAAAACCGTCAAGTAAGTGCAGGAGTTAACAGGAAGGGTTGCAGCCTTGGGAAGGTTCATGGCTCGATCAGCTGAACTATGCTTGCCCTTCTTCAAGGCGATCTAAAAAGCGAAGAATTTTGCTTGGACTGACGAGTGTCAGACCTTGTTCTAAGAACTCAAAACCTACTTGAGCTCTTCGCCCCTGCTTTCGAAGCCATTCCCCAGAGAAGACTTGTTTCTATACCTCTCGGTCATCGAAGTCGCAGTTAGTGCTGTTTTAGTCAGAGAGGGTGATGGAGTTCAGAAACGCATCTATTACTTGAGCAAGGTCTTACAAGATGTAGAGACAAGATACCCAAAGATCAATAGGATTGTGCTAGCTAGCCCTCATCACTTCAGCTAGGCGTCTTCAACCATATTTTTAGTCTCATTCCATTATCGTTCTAATGGACCAACCACTGAGAAAGGTTTTACTGAACCCTGAGGCATCAGGAAGGTTGGTAAACTGGTCCGTTGAGTTGGGGGAATTTGATATTCAATATAAACCTCGCACTACAATTAAGGCTTAAGCCTTAGCAGACTTCATTGTCGAGTGTACATTGCCTGAAGACCCCCCTCAGTTGGTTATTTCCGAGGTTACAGATCCTTGGAATCTTTATGTAGACGGTTCTTCAGCCGTTGGAAGTAGTGGAGCCGGAATCATTCTTACAAGCCCAGAAGGTTTTACAATCGAGTATGCACTTCGCTTTGGTTTTCAAGCCTCAAATAACGAAGCTGAATATGAGGCTCTTCTCCCAGGAATAAGGCTAGCACATGCTTTGAAAGTGGACTCACTATCAGTTCACAGTGATTCCCAATAGGTGGTCAATCATGTCCTGGGAGATTACGAGGCCAGAGACGAAAGAATGGCTCAATATCTCGAGTTAGTCAAAACTTCAGCTGTGAAGTTTAAAAACTTCACCATTCATTAAATCCCCCGAGACCAGAATACTCGGGCAGATGCATTATCCAGGCTTGCTTCCGCCGAAGCAACAGATGTCCGACACTCAGTATACCTTGAATTTCTCAAGGATCGCAGTATCAGTTCTCAAACTGAGATTGGAGTAATAGATCAAGAGCCATGTTGGATGGACACGATCATAAAGTTTTTGTCCACGGGCAAATTACCAAGTAAAAGACATGAGGCGAGGAACCTTCGTGTCAAAGCTGCCTGGTACGCATTAGTGGAAGATGTTCTATACAAGAAATCCTTTAGCCTTGACTATCTCAGATGCCTGCTCCCATCAGAATCCGTATATGCATTGCAAGAAGTACATGAAAGGATATGCGGTCAACATCTTGGAGGAAATACATTAGCCCAGAAAATCTTAAGGCAGGGATATTATTGGCCAACAATGCAGAAAGACGCCATCGAATTCACATGAAGGTGCGACAAATGTCAAAAATTAGTATCGCATACATCGGTCGCCTCTTTGAGTTTAGTTGTTTCTCCAATCCCTTTTGGAATGTGGGGAATGGATCTGCTAGGACCTTTTCTAATGGCATTTGGGCAACGGCGGTTTGTGATTGTGGAAATAGACTACTTCACAAAATGGACTGAAGTAGAATCCCTAGCCACCATTACTTCAGCCAAGCATGAAGATTTCTTTTGGCAAAATGTCGTCTGTCGTTTTGGAGTACCAAGAGCTTTGGTCGTTGACAATGGAAAGCAGTTTGACAACAACAACAACTTCTGAACCTTTTATACAAATCTTTTGATTGACTTGAGATTCACTTCAGTAGCTCATCCCTAATCCAACGGTCAGACTGAGAACATGAACTGAAGTATCTTACAAGGATTAAAGAAGAAGCTGGACGAAGCTAAAGGCGCATGGGTTGATGAACTACCCAAGGTGTTGTGGGCATACCGAACTACTCCACACTCCGTCACAGGAGAAACGCCTTTCTTTCTATGCTATGGAACATAAGCACTGTTGCCGGTTGAGATCGGAGTTCCAACAATACGGGCCTTACACTTCAACGAAGTTAGCAATGAAGATGGACTCCGGGCTAATCTTGATTTGGTCGAGGAAGCTCGAACCCAAGCCCATGAACACTCTGTTGTTATAAAACAACGAGTCGCACGTTATTATAATCAGAGAGTTCGGTCCAAGCAATTTCAAGAAGGAGATTTGGTCCTGCACAAGTTAGAAGTCTCTGATCCAACGGCAGCGACAGGAAAGTTATCTCCAAACTGGGAAGGACCCTATCGTGTTATAAAGGTGCTCAAACCGGGCGCCTATACACTGGGAATGCTTTCTAGAGAACCAATCCCTTGCACTTGGAATGCTAAGAATCTATGGAAATATTACCAGTAGCATCTTGCCTCGAGGCAAGACGCTTCTTTTCAGGGGGAAAAGGGCCAGACGTTATCAAAACCCCCGTCTTTTAGAAGTTGTCTTTAAAAAGATGATTTTGAATAAATGGGTTGTTAAGCAATCCAGTGTAAACTTTATCTTTTGCTTGAGCAATAAAGTTATGTCTTTTAAACATTGTTATAGTGTGTTAAACATTCAGCAAAATATTCTACCCAAGTAGAGTATCAACCAAACACTCTGCCCGAGTAGAGTATCTAACTCGGTAAAGAAACAAAAGTAATGGAGGCGTAGTCACTCCATCACAACTTTTACTTCTTCAAACAAAGGCCGGGCGAGCGTGCTCGACTTCTTTGCCCACTCTTTAATTAAACAAAGAGTTTGAGTCAAAGTAAATATAAATAATACTGTGTGAATGGTAAAGCATAAACCATGACAAACACATAGTAAAACGAAATTTGCTTCAAAGTGAAAAGAGATTGTTTACACAAAGCCCACAAAAGGGGGTTTTAAAGTAACTCAAGTCTGAAAGCAATGTAGCCTAGATACAATGTAAATATCTAGTGCTCGGGGACATCGCTAGAAGGACCTGCCCCTGGAGGATGAGAAGCTGCAGCATCGCCTACCTCTGATGGCAGAACAGTCTCTCTATACGGAGATATCACAGCAGGCAAAACGAAGTCATCCAAGCAGATATCAGGAAAACGCTCGACGAACATCTCCTTGGCCTTCGCGAAGCCAAGCTCGTAAATCTCAAGGCCGTTATTCGCACGCTTCTTGAGTCATTCATCCCCAGCATTCCCATCAAGGAAGTCGCGGATACCTTGATGACGAGCCTTCTTTACCTCTTCTGCCACTCTCCTCTTTGCCAGTTCCAGCCTCCTCTCCAAAGTCTCAATCTGTGCAAGGTAGTCAGTCTCTTGCTTACTCAACTCGCCATCTCAAAACGAGACAGCATTTCAGACCAGCTCGCATACATCTAGAATAAAGATTGGAACGATCAGCAAAACGAAGTCCGAAAGTATATACAAGGGAAGACAAGAAGAAAGAAACTCACCGTGTACACAGCCTGAGCAAAAGAACATGCAAAGGTCTCGTGAGTTTGGTTTTGAAAGATTTTCTTGTCCCGAGGAAGAACTCCGTGAACAAGGTGTTGCTCTGAAATCTGACTATCTGGCATCCTAACATCATTAGAGTGAAGAGTTCATCTGGGACGAAAGATGAGATCCTCTTCGACGGAGACCTTCTCTACAATCTGTGGAGAGTGGTCAGGAGGAATAACTCTTGTCTTCTTTGGAGCTGGGGGCAACTCTACACTTGGTTGCTTTTCTTTCCTTTTTCCCTTGGCTTTCTGCAAAACACCAAGAAAGCCTCCTTGCGCTGCTTTTCCACTTTCGCTAGCCATTTCTACAAAGGAGTTAGGAATCAATACAAGAGTATACATTGAAACAAAGACTAAAACAAAAAGCCTATTTAAAGCACACCTAGAGACGCGCTCTCAGCAGGAAATGTGCTAGAGATAGTAGGTGCAGGAGGAGGAGTTACGGCTCCAGCTGGAATAGGCATGTGAGGAATGATCCTTGCCCATTCTAGTTACTGCTCTAATAAGGGTTCATCAATGGAAAGCCCACCCCAAAGTTTGATGTAGATAAGAATGTGTTTGGTAAGGTTGTTATGAGCAGGCTTGCCAGGGTTCTCGAAATCTTTACAGTAAGGATTCCATTATCTGTCAAATAGAAGCTTCCTTTTATCAGAACAGCCAACGAAGAAGTATCTGGAATGCCAACCTTTATTCGACTTCGGCCCCCCTTTCAAAAGTCATTGCCTACTGTGAATGTAGTACCATCCTGGACAGTTGGTGACTCCCTTGACAAAACAGATTTCAAAGAATACTCTCATAAAATTTGTTGCATCTGGTTTGTAGCCTGAAGTCTGAACCAGATAAATGAGCCCAACAAGTTTCCTCCAGCCATTGGGAATAAGCTGACCTGGGGCCATGTTGTAATGCTCGAAGAAACGAAGAACAAAAGGGTGAAGAGGAAGCCTGTATCGAGATTTCACTTGTTCTTCGTAAATCCTAGTTTCATACTTCATTCCATAATTGGCTGGTTCTTGCAAACCAAGAAGACAAGCATACCAGCCTTCGGGAAGAGGATATTCCCGGAGTAACTCCACCAAATCTTCAGTAGACATTTTACTAGACTTCTCATCTGTCGTATACCAAGGCTTGGGATTAGCCCCATCTTCGGCTTGATCCTTTACGTCACCTAAGGCATTTTTTGGCAGGCAGAGATGGAGAAGGTTGAGAAGATGAAGGCTGGGGAGGTTGAGAACATGAAGGAGGTAGTGGTTCTGAGGTTGAAGGTCGCAAAAATTATGGATTTGAAGTCCCAACTTCACTACTTGAAGTTGAAACCTGATCTGATCTCGAGGATGAACTACTGCTAATGACTACATTCTCTTCAGGAGAAGAAACAGACACTGAAGACTCGGACATATTTTCTAAACAGAGGAAACTACGAAAACTTGAAGTGCGAAACAAAAAGAGGAGAGGAGAGAAACTTACTTGAAGAGAAGGATGCTTCCAAATGATTCGAGTGGGGTGGAAATGAAGGGGAGATCTCCTTTTATAGAGAAAATTCTGAATAACCATTTCTTGGGATGCCCAACGGCTCATCTAACCCTTACGTGTCACAAGCTAAGAGAATGGAAGTTTGAAACTTAAAATTTTTCCCTCAAAGGCATTAATGGCAAGTGGGACACGTAGACATGAACCGAGCACTCTGATCGAGTAGAATCATTCCCGAACACTTCGCCCGGGCAGAGTGCCAAACGGCCGAACATGGTCCTGCCAGAGCAGAATCCTTCCCGAATGCTCTGCCCGAGTAGAATGCCGAACAGCCGAACACGGTTCTGCCAGAGCAGAATCATGCCCAAATGCTCTGCCCGAGCAGAGTGCCAAATGGCCGAACACGGTTCTGCCAGAGCAGAATCGTGCCCAAACACTTTGCCCGAAGAGAGTGCCAAACAACCGAACACGGTTTTGTTCTGCCCGAGCAGAATCGTTCCCGAACGCTCTGCCCGAGCAGAGTGCCAAACGACCGAACACGGTTTAGCTCGAGCAGAATTGTGTCCGAACACTCTGCCCGAGCAGAGTGCCAAACGGCTGAACACGGTTCTGCCCGAGCAGAATCATTCCGGAACACTCTGCCCGAGCAGAGTGCCAAATGGCCGAACACAGTTCTGCCTGAGCAGAATCGTTCCCGAACACTCTGCCCAAGCAGAGTGCCAAACGGCCGAACACGGTTCTGCCCGAGCAGAATCGTGTCTAAACACTCTGCCCGAGCAGAGTGCCAAAAGGCCAAAAATGGTTCTGCCCGATCAAAATTGTGCCCAAACACTCTGCCCGAGCAGAGTGACAGGATGCCGAACACAATTCTGTCTGAAGAGAATTACGACAGAGCAGATTGCCTTATGTCCAACCACAATTCTATCCGAGCAGGAGCATGGATGAACACTTTGCCCGAGCAAAGTGACCTATGCCCGACACAACTCTGCCCGAGCAAAATATTGTCCAAGCAGAATTCTGCCCATTCTGCCCGAGCATAATCATTTCCAAGTACAATTCTGCCCGAGCAGAACTATCTTTGGATAGTTGAAATGTCATAAAAATGGATTCGATTCTGTTTTGGCATACTTCGCTATCACCAGTGGGAAAAAGTGTGCTTCCACCCGCTTCATTAAACGCTGGTGAAAGCAGGGGGCATATGATACAGCCAAAAATACACCTCCTATATACGGAGGACACTTGGCAGTTATGACACGTGGTCTAGGCCGCCTTATTGCTGATTAAAGCGGTTACCATATCGGTCACCAAGCAGAATCCTAAAAAGGCATTAACTCAATCAGCAAAGATTGACATGTGATCCTCTAGGATCTCAATTCGATTCTGATTGGAGTTGAAGAAGACCTAGTTCTACTAGGGCTCTCTTTCCGACTACTATATAAAGGGGTCTAAACCCCTCAGGTATGGACAATTACACACACAATTACACATTGTGTCTTACTGCTACTTCAGAGTTCTATATCACTAGCCATCTCTGACTTAAGCATCGGAGCGTTCTCCCGCCGGAACCCCACCCGATGGTCACTCAGTGTTCTCTTTTTTAGGCTTATCTTTGGTGTGGTCTCCGATCCAGTTTTCAGCTGCAACAGTATGGTATTAATGCATTTGATTAGGTTCCATATAAAAATTGCAGTATGTGGACTCATATTTGATTTGGAGTTGACTAGGTATTATTGATTTACTAATTTAGTAGAGCTTTGGAAACATAACACTAGCATTCTTGGTTCGTGGTCTAAGGTTTTGGCTTGCTGTCACAGATCGATGACTAAGAACAATTGGTAAGTTTTGAAAAGTTACTGGTTAGTGCTTAAACTAGAAATTGACCAAGTTATGAATCTTGAGATTTGATTGCTACTATTGCATTTGGATTTTTATTTATAATCAGCACTATGTGGACTCGTGTTTGATTGAGCTGACTAAGTATTGGGTTTATAGCAGATGGGAAGGGGAAGGAAGATTGGGTCATCTGGGTTTATACATGTATGTATATAGGACTTGCCATCAAGTTTCTCTCTAGAAATATAACATAACAATACATTTGCTCCATGTTACTTGCTTTCTTTATCATATTCCAACAGTTTGCAACATTACCATCTCATAATTTCCTTTATTGGTCCTATGTTGTGTCACTACACTAGTGAATTTCTTGATAAGGTTTGAAACCTTTTCAATTTTATTTAACAGCTAAAAATGGTACTCATGAGTAAAATCAATAGTTCTCTTTCCAAGATTAAATAAGGAAAGCTCTGGCCAGCACATATACTGAGAAATCGATGAGACTTCTATGTGCTCTTGCCATCTGGTAAACTAAATTGCCACATGGGTGCAAGCTTTGTAGCCTTGATAAGGGACCAGAAATGAATACATGGAGTAAATAATTTGTACCTTGAGGAAAATGATCTTTTGATGAGATGGGGAAAAGAAAATTTTGACCCCCAGGTCATGAACATCAAGAATAATGGGCTAGATAACTTGCAGGACCTTCTTAAATATCCAGCACCTGCTTTGGTACTTCATGGCTACATATGACTGCGTTAGGATGCCTTGTTTAGTCCAGAAACATTGCTACCATATCTTTAAGACTGCTCTTTTTCTTAGTCGGGGCGACTACTTCATCACTACTAACAACATTCAGACTCATCTTTATCTAATTCTGTATCTTTCATTTTTTCAGATTCAGAGGTTGAAGCAGCTTGATGAAGACAAATGAATAGGTTGTTACCTCAAATAGGTAATAAATGTTATATTCCCATATTTATTACAAGAGTATATTTCACCGTACATTTCTGAAATAAGGCAAAGCTCTGACAAACTTGAAAAAGGGAAGAGTTACGCTGCAAGTGATGAGCAAAAGCAACGTTATAATAGAGTAAAGAGGAGCAAAAGGATAATAGAAAGCAACTTAGCTATTGGAGGACAAAATGATAGTGAATCTACTCCTCTAGGCAACAAAATAAGAAAAAGACTTCGCTGGTTGCATTGAGCTCTATTGGTACCACAACAATTTCAAGGTCGCATGTTTTTATCATTATTATAAGGAAAAAACCCAATATACAATACGCGCACACAGACAAAAAAATAAAGAAAAAGATTAATAAATATGACACTAAATATAACAATTGTTTCTCTATAGGCCGAACATTGTATATGCCTATGTGCTATGTTATTCATGAATTAGAGAGCACACCACCTTGCCATCATTGTAAAGCAAAGAAGTTCCAATACGAGCCGCCAAGTTTTTGTTGCCAAAATGGAGACGTTAAGTTAGCTCCTGTAGATGTCGCAGATGAACCACACTTCTTATACATTTCCATCTAAAGAGGCTCAACACTTCCGAAAGAATATACGTGCATATAATAACATATTCTCTTTCACATCCTTTGAGGTTAACTTGGACAAAAAGCTTGCATCTGCAAGGAACGGTGTTTACACTTTTCGAGCACATGGACAAATATACCATGATCTTTTGGCTCTGATACCTTATGAAAATGATCCGCACTACTTTCAGTTATACTTTTATGACACCCAAAATGAGATCTAGAATAGGATGAATATACTAGCAAACGCAAAGTTGAATGAAGCAGTGGTAAACAGACTCATAAGAGTTCTTCTGGACAATCCTTATGCATAGTTCTTGCGTAGGTTAAATGATTATCCTTCATTTGAGGAACTTCAAATTCGTATCAGAAAGGATGTCAAGTTAGATCAATGGCTTTACAACGTACCAACAGCTGATCAAGTTGCGGCAATATGGATCGAAGGGAATAATCCAAACATACATCTTGAAAGAAATATTGTAGTTCATGCACACTCAGGTCATAGACATCGTGTGAAGCATTATTACAGTTGCTATGATCTACTACAGTATTGTCTCCTTTTCCAGAAAGGAGAAATTGGATATCATCAAGATATCAAAAAGCAGAACGCTTCTATAGAGGAAGGAACCTCAAAGATGTCAAATTCTACCTCTACCGAAGATATATTTTGCCAAGAACATCAAGGTAACCTATATAATTTTATATTTGAAATAATAACGTAATACTACTTAATAATAATTCTAAAGTACAACTGTATTGTAGATGTTGGCAACCAAACTGATGCTAAGGTATCATGTAGACAATATTATTGTTACAAATTGCAAGAGAGAGAATCCATAAACTCAACTATTATATTGGCTGGTCGGCTATTACAACAGTATGCAGTGAATATGTACATCAAGTTAGAGACATTTAGGTTGGATTGTTTTCGAAGGAGCCAATCAGATATCAGAGATTCAGATATGAGCTATACCAGGGAATTGTAGATTCCGTAATGGCGGGATAAACTAGAGGGAGTCAAGTTGGTCGAAGGATAGTTCTTCCGGCATCTTTTGTTGGAGGGCCTAGTGACATGCGTCGTCGATACCTTGATGCAATGGCTTTAGTTTAACGCTATGGAAAACCAGATCTTTTCCTTACAATGACATGTAACCCTGAGTGGAAAGAGATACAAGATCAGTTGAAAAAAGGCCGATGTGCAAAAGATAGACCAGATTTAGTTTCTAGAGTATTTCGAGCAAAATTACAAGATCGATCTCAAAGACCAATTGTTTAAGAAATATATCTTTGGGAAAGTAGCAGCTAATGTCCATGTAATTGAATTCTAGAAAAGAGGATTGCCACACGCACACATGTTGATTATATTATGCTCTGAGCATAAAATTAGTTCCTTTGATCAATATGACGAATTCATTTGCGTGGAGAATAATCCACAGTTGTGTGAGTTGGTCCTTAAACATATGATGCATGATCCTTGTGGAGTTAAACACAAATAAAGCACATCTCCCTTAACTTTGCTTACAGGATTCCTTATATTGTTTTGAAGCAATAATTCTTGAAGTTGAAAACAAAAGACAACCTTACTATGATGCTTGCGTACTTTGTCAAAAAAATCAATTGGAAGATATATATGATGACAACACTGAATGCACAAATGGACATGTGCCAAATGCAAAACACAATCCCAGGCTAGTATAGTAAACACATATGACACCAAAAAATTGCAACAACAATCATAATACTAATATCTTGTAATTACGTTAAGGTACAACATCAGGCTCGATGTGGTTGATGACACATACAGGGCTACAATTATCTTATTTAATGAAGTAAGAATAACGATGACTGATTGCAGTGCTGAACTATATAAAGAGTCTATAAGGATTAAGGTGATAGATTAATAACCTTCTTTCAAATATTAATGTACAGTACAGACTCCATCCTAACATTACCAATTTAATGCATAATGAAGACTCTAGGTACTACCGAAAGTTGGTTGGATGCAAAAATGAAAAGTACAAGTTTCTTATAAAACTACAAAGAGTCTATGAAAGTAATGAAGACAAGACATCAATTATTGCAGAAGTAATAGAAGCAATTGCAGATAAAGAGATACTAGAAGCTATTGCAGAGAAAGGGGCCATACAAGCACATTCAGAGGAAGAGACAATAGAATCAGTTGCAAGCAAAGGGCCTATACTGATCGATGATGGCGAGACTCTCGAAAGTTTTCAAAAGACGAAAAATGCTAAAAGCAAAAAAGTTGGGTCCATGAACAAAAACATCTCCAGGAAGAGGATAAAGATTGAGAAGGATTAGCATAGTAGTATTACTTTATAGGGAAGGAACAAGTTTGGATTATTTAGTGATGCTACTTTGATGCTCTACTGTTTAAACATCCTTTCATAAATAATTTGAAGTAGATTACTTTTCAATGTGCAACGCACGTGGTTCTTACTAGAGAGTGTGTGTGTGTGTCTATATATATATATATATATATATATATATATATATAATTCTTGCTAGATTAGCGGGCATTCAAAAAAGCTTGGCCATTAGATCGTCCTCCTTCCTGTCTCACCTTGAGACGGAGCTCCAAGAGCAATTTCATTCCATCTTGGCCCAGGAACATGACTACTGAAAATTGCACTCTAAAATTCATTGGGCCTGTGAAAGTGACCGAAACACGCACTTTTTTCATTTGTCGACCCTAAACCATCGTAGGATCAACAATATTTATCATCTAAAAAATAACAATGGCTGTTGGACACATGAAGAAACTGAAATTCGGAACCTCTTTAAAGCCCACCTTCAATATATCTTTAACATCCAGGTGCAGCGTAACACTTCTCACTCTTGGCATCGTCTGGATGATTATGTATCTCAATTAGACTCTCAGCACTTGAAGGAGATTCCTTCTGATGTCAAAATCACAAATGCTCTTTTTGACATGGCCCCGAATAAAGCTTCTGGGCCCGATGGATTCAAGCTGGGTGTATTCCAAAAGTTCTGGGAACTTTTGGGAATGATATCACCTTGTTTGCTAAGACATGTTTTTCCCAACAATCTCTCACATTGGACATTAACAAAACCTACATCTGCCTCATTCCTAAGCAACAACATCTGGAAACAGTCTACCATTTTCGGCCCATCAATCTATGTAAAACTACTTACAAAATTATCTCACGCATTCTCGTTAACCGACTGAGACCGATCATTGACTCCATCATCCACCATAACCAAACCAGCTTCTGAAAAGGTCGTAGAGCAGCCAATAACATTATTATTATAAATGAAATCCTTTACACGATCCGCCCTGAAAGAGGAAAGGTTGGCCTTTTTAAGGCTAAATTAGACCTCGAAAAGGCGTACGAACATCTATCCTAGGATTTCCCATTCCACACCCTCCAAAAGAATGGACTCCCTCACGAGACCATTACAATGATCATGAATTGTGTCTCGATAGTCCATTATGCTATTCTCTGGAAAGGAAAACCTTTGGAGTTCTTCCGACCTTCACGTGGCCTGCATCAGGGCGACCCACTATTGCCCTACCTCTTCATCCCTTGCCTAAATGAACTATCCGTTCAACTAGCGCAAGCATAAGTGATAAAAGTCTCCAACCTATTAAGGTGGCGCGATTGGGTATCGGCATCTCACACCTCATGTTGACTGACGATATCCTTTTGTTTCGTAGGGCTACGAAAGATAATGGTAGAAAATTCTTGAACTTGCTGCACTTCTTTAGCTCTATGGCGGGCCTCCATATAAATGTTGCTAAATCCAAAATCATGTTTCAAAAAACACCAACAGAGACATTCGGCTTTTCTTTAAGAACACAGCCAAGTTGCCTATCACGGACAAATTTGGGCGAATTCTCAAAGATCAATTCTCTAGCATCTTGGAAAAAACTCGCAACAAGCTTGCTACCTGGAAAACAAACACTCTTTCGTTAGTGGGTAGGCCTACCTTGGTTAAAGTGGTTCTCATCTCCATTGCCATAATTTCTATGCAAGCGTATATGCTTCCAACAAACGTTGCAAATTGTATTGACACCTTCAGTAAAAACTTCCTCTGGGGTCACTCCTATACGGAGCAGAAATGGGACGGTATTTGTTGGGGAAAAATCCCTCAGCCAAAGTACATGGGAGGTCTAGGTATCTGGCACACAAGTAAAATGAACCACGCAATGTTTATGAACCTTGTGTGGTGCCTAGAGTAAACCTGATTCTCTTTAGGGAAAAGTTCTAAAAGCTAAATACTTCCCGCAAGATTCTATCTGGATGGCCAAATAAAAGTAGAGAAGTTCTACTTTCGGGAAACATATTGTATGGGCTATAGATAGTATGGCTGACACCATCTATTGGCGTGTAGGAAATGGTACAGACATTTCCTTTTCGAATCATAAATGGCTTCCTACTAGAAGCATCCGATCCCAATTGATAGGCCCTCTTCCTCGCCACACTGAAACCTTAAAACTTTTGAATGTCATCAAGGACCAGACCTGGGATAAGCATGTTCTTGAATTACTTGCGCCCTCCCACATCATAAACTAGATCTTAGCCATTCTTATCCCTCTTCATCACGACCCTTCGGATGCCATTTTATGGCCTTTTGATAAAGGTGAGTGCTCGGTCACCTCCGCCTACCAAACAACTCTAAAAACTGGCCGCGCTCATCTTTATGACCGAGCTTGGATTTGGAAGCTTCCTATTCCTCCTCATATTAAACATTTCCTTTGGAAATGTAGCCACAATGGTATCCCTGTCCGTTCCAGACTCCCGTGGATCCAAAATAAACTTTATCCCCATAACTGTAGTAAACTGGAGATGATGGACCATGCCTTTCATCGGTGTCAAACCATTCAAGATATCTGGCACGGTGTCTCACCTAATAATGCCCACTTCAAATGTCGGAACCTTTCTTTCCTCCTGTGGCGTAAAACCCTCGCCAATCTCCAATCTACGACTGGCCCTCAAAATATTCCTTGGCCCACTTTCTTCGACTTTCTCATATCCATAGTTTGGAAACATCGAAATCAACTTGAAATCCTTTAACAACCTTTCCCAAACCGAAAGGAAATTATTCGGGAAGCGTTGGCCTTGACAAATGAATTTTTGTTTTATGTTAACCGCACGAACTCTCCTACTCGTCACTTCTTGATCAATGACATTAAATGGACTTGCCCTCCGAAAGGATGGGTGAAAATCAATACGGATGGAAGTGTCAACAAGCACCATGGAAGAGCGGGTGCGGCTGCCCTCATGCGAGACTCTTCAAGTCAATGGATAATAGGATGTCCTAGAAAACTTCACATCAATCTTATCCCTATCGCTGAATAGTGGGCCATCTGGGATGGGCTATCTCTAGCCTAGACTAATAATCATCGAAAAATTCTTCTCGAGGTCGATGACATGAGTGTGGTCCATTATCTATTACATGATATTTTTCCCACCTCATTATTTGACATATTAATTCTTGATTGTAGGGCTATACTTAGACATACTTGGCAGGTACGTATTTCCCATGCTTATAGAGAAACAAACTTTTGCACGGACCAAATGACTAAGCAGGCAGGTGATCAGCGACATGCATTCTATCTGTGGAACCATGCACTTTTTTTTTGTTTAAACCTACTGCAAGATGATGCTAGCAGGAAGGTCACCCCACGATGTCTGACTCAAACTATTGCTTAAATAAAAAATCTATCTCCTTCTGTTCAGAAAAAAAAAAAAGAAAGAAAGGTGTGTATGTGCTGCTTTTAATATGATATTAAGCCTCTCCCCTTAAATCAATCCTTTTCAATTTAAGCATGCTTCCCGACTTTTAATATGGCATTGGAAACCCTTTTTGGGATTTAAAAGTTTGTGACGTTTTTCACTAATAAAAAAACGAACCCATAAAACATTCGTTGACATTAAAACTTGCCATCTCCATCAAAGTAGATAATCGACCAAAAAGTTTTTAAGGCCAATCCCAAAATTGTATTTTAAAGTATATACCAAATTAAGCTCGAGTATCCAACATTTAATTGTACCAAATTAGCACCCAAGTGTATTTTCATATACCACGTGAGTCCTCCATATATTGATGGCAAACACTCATTAGAAAAAGCAGGGGCAAACCTGAAATATTGCAAAAAGGCACCTAAAATCAAACCAAAAAAATCCAAACGTGTACCAAATAAGTACCTAAGGTTTATTTCAGTACCAAATGAGTATGTAGGAACACTTTTTTCTTCATCTCATTTACCGCTCCCAGAAATTGAACAAAGGGCGACTGTCGCCAGCTGTCACATTCTTCTCCGGCGGAGTTCCTCAACTTCTCCGCACATAAAAACAAGCCCATAACCCATACTACTCCCAAACCTAAAATTTCCAATTTGCTAACCCCCCCCCCCCCCCCCCCAAAAAAAATGAAGAAAACAAATCCCCCCAGCACTGATTTACCTGTCATCTCCATCCTCCCACCCACGGCCGCCTCACTTACCACCACCTCCCCACATCCACCACCACAGCCCGCCACTACTGTTGCAACCATAAATCACTATAACCACGGATGTCGCCCAAATCATTTCATCATGGTTGTCGTCCACCATTACCGCAATCGTGGCGCATCACGGTTGTCGCCACCATGAAGCACCCCCACCTTTGTCGTGTTGATGGGATCAAATCACCAAGCCCACGACAGTAACTACTCCTCGCCAACACCCGCAACTGTATCAAAATGGCCTTTACCACCTCCATCACCCGCACCTCTACCGCCTTAAATCAACAACGTAGTCATCAACCGGTAGAATGTAATAAACATGTGAGATTCAATGAAAATATATAAGGGGTGGCATTGTAACCTGGGATGATCAGATCATTGAGTTTGCTGGCAGTGGACCTGATTATGGGAGAGAGGAGAAGAAAGAAAGATCCTGGTGGTGGTGGAACACCGTTTTGAGAGTGGTATGGTCCTGTTGGGGAGTATCACAAATCTCAACCACCTGACATTTCAAATTAAATGTGTAGTTATCCTTTTTTATCTTTTGTACATAATTCAAATGTAGCTAGGCAATATATAAATAGAATACCTGTACAACAATCTGATTATTAATGAATACAATATTCATTTCTCATACACTATAACATGGTATCAAGAGCCTAACCCTTTTTTTTCCCTCAACATAAATTACACGTCATCATGTTTACGTTAGTGTTCTATTCTTCTTCTACCTCTACTTATTACAGACATGCATCATGACTCTTTATTGTACTTATTATCGAAAAGTTCGGAAGTATAATTACCATAGATAATTTAGTTGACCTTATACGAGTAAAAAATCAATTCTACACCTTCTAAAAGTCTACATAATCAATGTATCAACATATTGGAACTTGATTTTGACTATCAGTACCTCAAAAACACTTTAAATAACAACATAAACACTCAAACATAAAGAAAACATAAGTCACTTATGAAAAATAAATTGTAGGTCACAAATTAAAAGCTTTCTTTTTCTTTTTACAGAAGCAACATGCAAAAAGAATATGAGTTAATTGTTGTAAATAATTAAAAAAAAAGCCAATATGAGATTTTACTTCACCAATTAATTCTAATTATATCATACTGAACTTTAAAACACATAAGCTTTTATAAGTATTCTTTTTGTTTTATACCCCTCTTACTCATGCGTCACATCATCTTATGTAACACCCCGAACCTTGGTAATGCTAGCCGGCTAGTTTAATTTAAGCGACGACTTTTGTGCAAGATTTAGCGTAAATTTTTGTAAGCGAAATTTTTATCGGTAACCTTTAGCGACAAAATTTCGCTAAACATAAATTATAAATTAAAGATGGCAAATATAAGAGATATTGATTGAGGAATTAGTGACAATTAGCAAAACAATATTGTTAAGAGCTTTTGGTGACGAATTTTCTTTTAATTAACACTGATATTTTTACGTAGCCACATAGTGAAGTGGGTTAGCGTAACAGCTGTTAATAATTTTCTAACATATAGTTTATCGTAAATATTTTATTTTTGGACCATTTTCGCAATAATAAGTTTGAGTTTGAAGTTTTAGCAACAAATGGACGTGTAGGTCTTCTTTTCTTTTTCTAGCTAGGGCTCTTTATTCACACACATATATATAACACCTGTTCTGGGGCAGCAGTCTAGGGCACCCCTTTAAGCCGCCAGACTCACCTTCGAGAGAGTTAGAGAGAGAGGAAGGACGGGACAAGGATTTCTGACGATCTTCTGGGGTTCTCCGGTAAGTTTTCTTAATCTGTTTCTCTTTGTTAGTTAATGGTTTCTAGAATAGAAGGGGCAGGTGCATGAGAGAACCGTGAGTGTTTCGGGCTGTGGAGAACTGCATGCTTATGGGTATGGGAATATGGTGGCTGCGTTAGAGAAGAGAACCCAGATTTTCCGTGAGATTTTGTGGGTTATGGCTTTGTATACGTGGATTTTTAGAGAGAGAGAGAGAGTGGGCTTTTTTTTATAATGTGCTGTGTGAGTGATATGTGCAAGCAAGTGTGTGTGTTCAGGTGTATAGTGATTTTGTACAGAGAAGGGTAGAAGAAGTAGAAGGGTGTACATTGTATGTGTGTGTGAGTGGGTATAATGAGAGGAAATGGGTAAAACAGTGAGTGCATGGCTGCCATAAGGACAGCCAGATGGCGTGGATGTATGTGAATATGTGGGTGTATTTGTGTGCTCGTGTGAGGATATATGTGTATAAGAAGCAAAGTCTCTGTAATGGAAGCTGTGTATATGTGGGTTTTTAGAAGGGAAAAGAGAAAGAGAGAGAGAGACGGCAGTGAGTGTGAATTATGCTTTTACTAGGTAATTCCAAAGCTAGCAAGGTGAAGAAGATTTAAAGGAAATGTCGGAAACCACTTTACTGAAGAATAGGGACAATATATATATATATATATATATATATATATATATATATATATATATATATATATATATATATATGTGTGTGTGTGTGTGTGTGTGTGTGTGTGTTGGAATTGTGTTTTAAACCCATTGTGAAGAAGCAACTTTGACTCAATTTTCAAGTGGGTTCCAAATCATATTTTGGTTAGGAACAAATTGATTCATCTTCATCTACTGAAATAGATAATCATGGTATATTCACATATTTAAAACAAAAGGGAGGTGAATGAGAAAATTGAAGTTGAAGTCGGTGGTTCAACTTTAAGGGAAGAGAGAATCCCACATTGAAGAATTGAAGCCAATTTTGTCTCCTTATAAGGCTTAGCCTTGAGTTAAAGGTTGGGCCCCTTGGGGTACCCATGTTTTGTAAGGAAGGAGGACCTAGGTTGACTCAATGTCCACCACACGCGCACCGCCTACCCCACCCCGTCCCGGTCCATGGCTTGGGCCCACCAAGCTTTATCTTTTTGGGACAACAACATTTTAAATAAATAAAATCCCAAAATTTTCTTCTGTCAAATATTCTGTCCGGTTTTTCTTTGTCAGATAAAGAGAGAGTTCTGTCATTGTTTGGTTCGCAGGGTCTGGAAACTTGGAGTGCTCCTATTTTCAGACGTAGCCGTTGTATCCTGAGAGACTGTCGTCAAGAGCTGTCAACACCGTTGCGGGACGAATAAGTTTTAAGGACAGTGAATCAAATTCACGCCTCGGCCTTTTTCCTTTGCTGTTCTGCAATCTTATTGTGAGTTATTACGTATAGTTTTATTTCCTTTGTTACGTTACTATTGTTTTTGAAACCTTAATATTTGCATGCTCGTAATTGTTCGAAACTGATTTTCTACACAAATACACAAAGCTAATTTTCCCAACAATATATAGTTCAATCGACTCCAGCTAGACATCGAGAAGTCATGGAGGGGTAAGATCAACCAGAGTTGTTTGTCGCGTGCTTTTGCATTTTCAGAGGCAGGCGTAGCAGCCCCTTTTGGCTTGGTTGGTAATTTGTTTGGTGGGCATGAACACAGAGACTTGTGAAGGGGTAAGGCCGAGTCTTGGAGGTGGAGCAAATGTTGTTGAAAGCAGTTTGTGATTGGTTTTTAAGGTGCAATGGGTGGTTGACGTAAGGCATCTCTTTCTGTGTCATTATCACCGCGAATATACTCTGTGCATTGCCGCATGGGCAGTTTCTAATATATAACGTGTATATTGGATTGACTACCTAGTTTGTGGGGGGATTAGAGGAGACAAAAACTTTGCATGGTAGTCGGAACTCATGTCCAGCATTCTACTTATATACAGGTCATCATTTTCTAGCTTTGATGTTTGAGTTATTTTAGTGGTTTGATGTTAATACTTATATCAAGATGCAATTAAACTATTGTTTTGGGCTATATAGAGTTTCCTTGCAATGTTAAACTGAGTATTCAACACTCACGTGTCGTAGATCATCAATGTCTTGAGCCCCATTTTAGTGTAAGTATATTTACAGTGAAGTGTGTGAGTGTTTGCAAGTGGGTAGTGAGTGAGAATGCTTGTGTTTGTGAGAGGTGATGGTTGTGAAATGGTGAAGGGTGGAAAAAAAGGAAAAGGGGAATAAGCTGTGCGTGTGTGTACAGGGTAGCGTTAGGTTTGATACGCGCAGTGGATAGCGTATAGTGAACATTAGCACGTGAACATTTCAAGCATAGTACCTTAGGCTATATTAGAATTTCTGGCAAAAGTTTATAATTTTCTGAAATCATGTATTTTTTATACGTTCTGTAATTTCAGATTTGTAAAATTCTTTTGGAGCCTTTTGAAAAATTTAGAGTATTATTTTTATAGTATATAAGAAAGACTCAGTATAAATTTGGTGAATTTTAAAATTGATTTGCTATAGTTTCCGTATCGCATTGATTTTAGCAAAACGAATAATTTAAAAATAGTTTCAATGCCTTTTAATTTCTGATTTGAATTTTTATATTTTTTATACATATTTTGAAGCTGTTAGAAAAATTATGGAACTTTATTTTCAGCTAGAAGTAATTATGGCTATTTATGGGTTTTATTTGCATTTAAAGGAATTATTTTTATTCAAAAATATTCAAAAATTCATATGTTGAATTTTATAATGTTTTAAGCTATAAAAGTGTTTATTTTTAATTTACTATGAATTTCAGGATATTGTTACGCGTTAAGGAGCGAAAAGGGTTTTTAGGTGGTTAGTCGTGTGCGGTACTGTTTTGAGTTAAACGATTTCGGAGTTAGAAGTGAGTATTATTTGGGTAGTTGATATTAGGTTTATAGTATTGTAGCATAGATTATGTTCTAACGTATGGATTGCCAATCTAGATTTATTCAGAGATTATTGATCAAGGTTTGGTAGTATTACTTAGCTTGGACCGAGGTAAGGAATTCTATCCGAACCCTACTTCATCGTTCTCATTTAAAATATTTTATTATGAACGCTTTATGAACTACATTGATTTGATTTTATGTTTGATATAAAATATGTTTTGAAAACTATCCATGAAACCCTAATTTGAGCCTGATAGCAATCGTTTAGAATTCGTTATTCTCATCTATTTATTTAATTCAATCATTGTAAAACATTTTGAATTGTGTTTAAATTCCTTGAATATTTTCAAATGCATTTATTGCTTCTCAATATTGACATGAGTTAGTAAACCTGGGAGTTATAAGAATGGTTTGTATTGTTGGAGTTATAAGGATGATCTGTTGGTTGGGTTAAACGAGTACCTAGATGGACTAATCAGTGTACATATGCATAAGTAATCGTATCGAGCACTACCGGGGTGGCTTTGCTATATTGTACTGTTCATGTTCAATGTTTCCTGTTTCTGTTTTATTGCACCTGAATTGTTTTCAAATGATTATTGATTTAAGGGATTGAGTTGATACTCATCCCTATGTTTATATTGAGATGTTGTGGTTTTCTTTGAAAGCCCTTTTTAAACTTATTATTTGATTGTATATGGAAAATTATTTGAATTGTTATGTTTTCCCATTTTAAAGGTTATTATTTGGTTTAAATGTAAAATCGTCCGAATCATTTTTTATTGTTGTTTAAATTTTTGTTCGACCTTACTGAGCTCTCGAAAGCTCACTCTCCTTTGACTTCCTTTCCGCAGGTGACAACCAGCCGTAGGTTACCTGAATATGGATTAGAGCCGAGTGAAAGAGAGAAAAAGATTTAAATTATTAGTATTGAAAGTTAGAACCCCTGCGTGAGTGACTCTGTTAGTTTTTAATTATTAGGGTTTAAATTTAGTTTCCAAGTATGACTGTACACTGAGAGAAATACATTAATGGATGTTTTAGTTGCTCTAAAACTTATGATATTATTTGAAAAAATTTTGAGGATAATATTGTTTAGTGAACTGATCGAGAGAGTGTTAACGTTCCGAAAATTTTTGGGATGTTACATCTTATTTATTTTAATATCCTTTTCTTTTTTTTACACAACTTATTAACTCTTTACTAAAATTTATTATTAAAATATTTGTGAACATTATTGCTCCAATTGTTGTGAACCTTTTAAACTATAAAAATAATTGTAAAATTTTAATTATTTAACATTGACCTTTCAAATACATCAGCTTTTTTAGTTTTTTTTTCTTTTTACCCCTCTCACTTATGCGACACGTCATCCTATTTGTTTTGGTCATTTTTTTTCACTCCAACTTATTAACTATGTATTATAATTTATTGTTAAAAAATTATGGATATTATTGGTCCAATCTTTGTAAACCTTTTAAGACTAGGAAACTAACTCTAAAGTTTTTAAAACACTACTTAATGAATATACTTACATATTAGGTCTAATTTTGACCGTTAATACCTTAAGTGCACTTTAAAATAACAAAATAGAATCTCACAAATATAAAGTTCGAAGACCATGAATAAAAAATAAAGATTATTACTTAATATCTTTTCATATAAGCAATATACAAAACAAATATGACTTCATTTTTAGATATTTTTGAAATGCCAAAATAGCAATTTACTTTACAAATTAATTTTAAATATAATAACTCAAACTCTAAAGTAGAAATCATATACTCTTTGAA